>JAANQP010000079.1:0-63927 GCA_011320165.1 Fusarium protoensiforme
GGGGGGGAAGCTCATACCAACATCTCCTCATGGATGCCTTTTGCGGTGCAAGAATCGTCGTCAGCAAAGAGGTTCTCTCCCAAAGTTCGGGGGGGAGCCTTTTCTATAGCAGAAAAGAAGATTACGCATTCGTACCATGGTGGTCGTAGCTATATCGCAAAGCAGTGTCAGCACACAATCAAACTTCTGATCCTGAGGGCCGGGCAAACCAACCTCTTAAAGTAATGCTGCTCGCTGTGCTCCATCGAGTTCATCTTCTCCTCAGCCAGCTCGACCTCCATCTTGTCGCCGCTCATCGTGACTACTTTTTTTTTTGCAAGCTCTGGTCGATTGAACCAGAGAATAGAGGAGCTGTTGTTGGTGTGGAGTGGAGGTTATGGAGGAGAGAAAAAAAAGAAGAAGAAAGACGAGTCGCAAGCAAGGATAACAAACTTGAGGCGGGAGGACCACGAAGAGATGGGATGCGATTTTCTTAGTTCGGGCAGAAAATAATTTATCGCCGTCACCGCCCGATTACAGAGAAGGCGGCGAGGAAGGAGGGACCGGGAGGGACCCTTTTTCGGCACCAGGCACCTTCTCGGTTAGCTCAAATCTGGCAGCCCAGCTCGACAAAGTACAAAGTACCAAGTACCTGCTTGACCTGAGTCGTTACGGCAATGCCATTCAGCTTCTGGTGTGGCACCTGACAAGTTCTCTCTTCCTTCCACTACTTCTTCTTCTTCTACGAGTCGCGGCTTTTCAACCATTGGCTGGATCCTGGGGGCGAGATCGAGACCCTGTGGATCAACCACCGTGGAGCCGATGCCAGGATCCAATCTTACACAGGCCCAAGATTCGCAAGACTTTGCATGGTGCCAAGTAATAAGCCACTGCGAGCTTGTACATCTGCTCAGGCAACGCGGCTGCAGGTACCTCTATCAACTCAATTCGGGACAAGTTCACATGGTCTCAGGCATCAAGGCGGATGAAATGGTTGATGTGTGCCAACAGCGATGAACCCAACGTTCAACACCGTTCAAGCACCAATTCTTATATTCATATCTATCTATGACCTTTGTCATGTCCCGCCATAAGCAGGATGTGGCCCATAACTCGAGTGCGTCTTCTTCATCGCAACTGGGAATCTTCAGTCGACAACCAACCCGTTTACCAACCATCTGACGCAGCCTTTTCTTTTCGCGCGGTAACCAAAAACGCCCTGACGCCGTTACATGCAGTCTGAACATCAGTAAATCAACCTCCAGCACACGTCCGTCGGTCGTGCGTCGCATTAGACCAGCAGAACGCTGTTGATGCAGCCCTCGTTCTCTGGGTTGTTGGTGACCTGGGCGTATCGACCCCAGACAACCTTTCCACCAGCAGTCACCAGGCCCAGCTCGCTGACGTTGACCTCGATGACGGTACCCTTGGTCAGGACGCCCAGCTGGGTGTAGAGGGGGTTCTGGGGGTTCTTCTTGACGCTGATGATGGGCAGCTGCACCGTCACGCCGAGCTCGGGGTGGGTGACGTTGGCCTTCTTGTATCGCAGACCCATGGGTCGGATGAAGCGCTCGTGCTTGGGGTTGCGTCGCGTAAAGTCGGGTCCGACAAAGGTGGGCTTTGTCACCATTCGCTTCCAGGCCTTCTTCTGCACCTTCTTGCCAGTCTTGACCACCTTGAACATCTCCTCCTCGCTGATGCCTCGGACCTTGGGCAGAGGCACCGCAAACTTGGCCGCCTTCTCCGCTCGCTTGTTCTTGATGGCGCTGCTCAGCGCCTTGGCCGTCGAGGGGTTGGTGCGGTCCAGCAGGTACGAGGGCATGGGGGTCGTGGGCTCCTTCTCGTCGGCGGTCTTGACGTTGCGCTCCTCGTGGGCCTTGATGGCCTTCTTCATCTGGATCTTCTCCTTGTGTCGCTTCTGCTGGTAGAGCTTGGCTCGGAGACCGCGCAGGTTCTGGGCGTCCTGCGAGGCCTTGTGGCCCTCACGGGCGGCACGCTTTCGAACTCGTTCTTCATGATCGAGGCGGCGGCCGTGCAGCTTACGCCACCTTTCCATATACTCGTTCTGAGGCTACAGGGAGTCAGCGATTCATCCATCCTCAATTTCAATTCAATGCATACCATATTGTCGGTATCGCCCAGGTAGGGACTTTTGTCTTGTCTCGCGGGGATGTGATGTTGAAACTTCCCTTGGCGACAAAAAAAAAAGCGGCGGTTTATCGGGAGGCGGCGCTGGCGTCCAAAGAGCGGCGTCGGGATTCGGCGTTACCATTATCCGATCGGCCCTTGCAGCAACCGCAAACCACCATGAACTTTTTCGAGATGGTATCCAACGACTGAACGGCCATTCCCGCCAATTGACCAGCAATAGTGCCCACGCCCGAACGGCACTGAGGTCCATCATGAGCAGGGCACTCTTCCGCTCCGCGCTGGAGCTTCGAGCCCCCAGCGCGCGACTCCCCGCCTCGTTTCTGCTGCCAATTCGCTCCCGCGCCTTCAACACCACTGCACCCATCGTCGAGCCCGTTCCCGAGCGTCACATCAAGAATGCCGCCAATCCCACAGTAAACGAGGCCCGGCCCCTTGCCCTCAAGAAGAGCCACCCGGCCCCGCCCCCGAAGCCCATGGAAGACTCGGTCAAGACCCTTCTACCGTTCCTCGCCGCGCAGCCGGACCACTACATCACCGTCCACATCCACGGCTTCCCCTACCTTGTCCGCGAAGGCGACCAGGTCCGTCTGCCCTTCCGCATGCCCGGCGTCGTCCCCGGCGACGTGCTGCGATTGAACCGCGCGAGCGTCCTCGGCAGCAGAGATTACACCATGAAGGGTGCTCCTCACATCGACGAGCGAGTCTTTGAGTGCCGGGCCACCGTCGTCGGCACCGAGTCCGAACCCCTCCGGATCAAGATCAAGAAGAAGCGGAGACAGCGGAGAAAGAGACAGGCCAAGAGCAAGCACCGATACACCATCCTACGGATCTCGGAGTTGAACATCAACAGCGGGGAGGACATTGAATGAATGCCACCAGAATTATGTGGGATATGATGAGACGGGGCAACTGCTGGGAACCTGATTCAACCTAAAAGAAGACGTTGGACATGTATAAAAATCGGCCAATGCCTCGATACGCTGTATCATTACCAGCGCACAGCTGGCTGTACCATAGTAAAGCACCTTTTGCAAAGACAACCGAAGCTCACGAGTACAACGAAAATCGCAGAAAATGCTCGATTCATCCGCTCTAGTGCGGGGCCAGTTCTGGACGCCATTTCTATCATGAGCCCATCCATATTACAACAAGACTCCCCCAAGTTCGTTCTCAGTACAAAAAAGGTATGTGGTTATGCAGCGAAAGACAAGAATGGTACTCCCAAACACCCAGCTATGATATGAAATGCCATCTTTCCGTTAAGTTCAAATTGGTCATAAAACTCGTTCATCCAGCAGCAGACTGCGCCTCGTCATCAACTCAAACAATGTGCCTTGCCTCGTCTTTGTTACATCCTGCCGGCCATGGCTTTCTTAACGCTGGCCCAATAAGCCTGCGGCCAAACGCTCACGCTCTCGGCTTCCGTTGGCATCCGCTCTCGGCACCTCGTCACCACACTCTGAATGATTCTACCAAGCAGCTCCTCATCGATAGGAAGAGCCTTGTCGGTAAGCTCAGCTGGATACAGGAAGGGGTCCGACTCGTGGAGCAGCTCCTCGCATGTTGGTCGCATGTGGTGCTCTCGGTTGAGGCACCGTCTCATGGTGCGGATCAGTGATGGTGGAACGGACATGCCTCCCATGCCACGCGAAGGGAACTCAATCTCATGATCCCAGTTGATGATGGCCTGGCATCTCGACATTTGGTTGGCGATGTGGCCGAACGGGGGTAGGCCGTACACCATCTGGTAGAGGATACAGCCCAGAGACCAGATATCGCTAGGTTTACCCAGCTTCATAAGCTTAGGCCGGCCAGGCATGCGGCCTCCTCGGGGGTTGTTAGAGTCCATGAGGGACTCGGGGGACATGTAGTTGGGCGTGCCAACCTGTGTCTCGCGGTGAACGTTGACGGTCTCGTCCGTCTGGATAGCGTTGGCAATACCAAAGTCGATGAGCTTCAGCTGACCCTTGACCAGGACGAAATTGGCCGGCTTGAGATCAGAGTGAACGATATCGCATTGGTGAACCGCCTGCAAACATTCGAGCATCTCCTTCCAGTAGAACCGCACAAAGACTGGATCAAACTTGGCGGCTTCGGGGTTGTAGCGTTTCCGCAAAAAGGTGTTAAAGTCCAGCTCTCCAATCTCCATAAGCTATATACAACGTTAGCAAGTCTTGTTCCAAATGAGTGAGGATGGGGGGGGCTTACCAAAGTAAGAATCTGCTTCTCACTGTTCATTTCGCAATCAAACAGCTTGATAACGCGTTCCACCTCGCCAAGTTTCTTCAACAGGTCGATCTCACCAAGGTAGCCCCTGATGGTGTTATCGTCGGCGTTCTCCAACGAGACTCGCTTGAGGGCGAACATCTTGCCATTCTCGGCCGCGACTCGATACACCTTTCCACTGCCACCACGACCAAGACAATCAAGTCGAGTGTAGGCCACTCCGTTGACTCGCAGAATATTACGTCGCTGCTTCGCCTGGGTGGTTGTAGCAGCACCAGCAGTTGCTGTGGCAGCCTCAAGAACAGACATCTTAGGAGGGGGAGGGGGGGCGTGGCGAAGAGGCGTGTTTCGAGCCATGGATGCCAGTGGCTTGCGTTCTGGTGAAACTGCCCTCATAGCAGCAGGGTCAACACTGGCTGGTCGCTTGGGCATCTTGTCCAGAAGCACATCGACTGAAGGCTTGGTCCGTTTATAGCTTGGCGGGGCATTGTTCTCCTGGTCGCGACCAGAGGGAAGCTCAGGACGAGGAGCAGGAAGGCGATAGTGGATTTCCTCTTCCTCCTCCTCATTCTGCTCAGGCTTGGCCTCTGGCTCAGGAGCAGGTGCTGGCTCTGGTGTGGGTTCTCGGGGAGAGGCTTCTCGCGGTGATGTTCTCGCAGAACCCATGCGCAAGTCAAGATTTGAGGCATTCCTTCGATGAACTGCCCTAGCAGCTGCACTGCCACTTACTGGGCTGCCCGAGTTGAAGTCCCGGATACCATCGCCATAGTAAGCTGAGGCGAGTTGGTCATCGGCAGGCTGACTCTCTGGCTCCTGGCTTGACACGAGCTCGCCATCTCCGTTCACCTCACCGTCCTCCTCACTCTGTCGTCGGCGGCCTCGCCGGGCTGGTCCACTGAGAAAGCTACCGGCAACCTTTCCGACACGCTTAATGCGCATCGAGCTCTGTAGGTTGGGGTTATCCTCAGGTCGAGTCCTGGTGATTGTGGATGGATATCGGGAAACGCTGCCATGGTGGAAGGGAGGGGGATTCCGTGCGACGGTGGCAGGCTCTTCAGGCTGGTCGTTGTCCATGTCAAGTCCAGACTTGTCCAGCACAGATCGCTCCATCGACCTCCCTGAAGAAGGGCCAGTGGAGCCGACGTGGCTTCGGTTTGAAGGAGATCCAGCATTTATCCGCACGACGCGTCCACCTTGTGCTGGGGTGTTAATCTCCTGCTGAGAGTCATGTCTCTCATCGGAGGACATGTCCCGACTGCCAGGGCGGCTCCGGGGTCGGGATCGCTGTGTCGAACGAGACACCGAGGTTGATCGTCGCTTGGTGGGCTTCATCTGGTTGAGGCTCTGAGGAGTGTTGCTCAAGCGGACAACACGCTTCCTGACAGGACTTATATCTCGACTTGCTGCCGGTGCCGGGCTAGTCGGTCTCGAGGACCTTTGGTCGTGGGCCTGGACGCTTCCGGACCTCAAGTGTCGGCGGGATTCTGTGGCTGAGGAGGTCGACGCGTTCAGAGCACTGGTACGTCTTCGTGTTCGAGGGGGGGATGGGGGTCGCTCGACAGACTCGGGGCCACCGTCATTCAGTAGCGCCTTGGTGAGAGCACTGAGCTTCATAGGTACGGGGATCTCGTCTTCAGAGCTGTCATCGTGGAATTGCTGCGGCTTTGGGTGGTAACCGTTGGGCGCCGACGAGCTCGAGTGAGCAGAGAAGCTCTCGCCGTGGTTCATGGCCTGTCTCGAGGGAAGTCTCCTAAGGCCCTGTCGTTGTGAGGTCCTCCGGACGAGGCCATTCCCCATGGGTGTGGGTGAGGCAGTCGCCATGTTATTGTTGAAGCGACGTGAGGCGCGTTTGGGCGAAGAAACGATCGAAGCGGTGAGGAATTGGTGATTAGTTAGTGAAGGAGTAAAGAGATGTTCTACACGACGATTGTGTCCATGATCTGGTCCAGAACCAAATTACCAGAAATTTAGTTCATGCGTCGCGTCAGGGAACATCGTCAGGGAAGATGGATGGAAGAACAATGTTGTATTTTGGAATGGGGGAAGCCTGGCCAATTAGCGAGAGTTTGGTTGCCCAGCAACCAGCGTCGGCCAGCCCCCCAGCCATTAAGCCTCGCAACGGGTCAAGGAAGCAACAAGCCGTGATTAGTACAAGCAACTGGCGTTTTTTTCTCGAGGGAGACGGCATATGCAAATGGCGTGTCCTCGTAGTAAGTGATTACTCAGGAGTTGATGGCTTTCTGGCATGAAGAACCGAGGAATATGGAGACTCGAGGCTTGCAATCCAAGTCACCTCCTGAAGACTGCTATGCAGAAGCTATCAAGTTTATAACAAAACGTGCCAGAATAAAGCCACTAACTCCCTGAAATGCCCAAGACCCAATTCTGATCCGGATAACGGTCACTCAGAGACATTCTCGACAACTCCATCAGCATTACCCCTTGCTTCAACTGCCCTGCCCATCCCTCGAGATGCCAGTCAAATGCAACAAGCCGAGGACTTACACGGCCCAGCCAATGGAACAGCCAACCTCCACTAGGTATGGAACAACCAACAAAGTGCTGATTTCTTCCCCACATATTCCGAGCTCCTGCCCTGCCAGAACTGCCTTTCGGGGAGCTACCGGCCCCCGAGTGCCTCTGGCGGCCCCTGGCGCTGCTTCAGTGGGCATGGACAGTCGTGATTGGCAGTGCTTGGCCAATCATGCCCCCATCGGGTACTGTTGTGTCCCGCGCCCTCTAACTTCCACATCACCAACGCCCAGACACAAGCAATCTTCCCTCTCACATGCCGCGTCGCATAATTCTTCTTTCCACCGTCTCCTCCGCAAAGAGGTCGATGCTTCTACAATGGCAGCTCAGAGGGGGCGGCCATGGACACGAGTCCTTCCCCTGACCGTCCTCATTCTCGCTTTTGTTGCTACCGTTGGTGCTTCAACGGGCGACAAGTGGCCAGAGTTCCAGAACTGTCTCAAGGTGCGCTTTTCGTCCACATTGCTAAGCTGACCACCAGAAACTGATGGCGCGGGTGTAGGTCTGCAAATCTGAGAATTGCGCCCCTAATAAACCTCAAACTCCAATCCGTACGTGCCCGCGATCCCGTCTTTTGAGCTTCCTCGACTGATGCCTGTTTCCGCGACCGACAGCTGTCCTCCACCGTCTACTCCTCTGGACTTGCGCCAGCGAATGCGATTATGCCTGCCAGCACATAATTACGAACAAGCGTATGGCCTCGGGTCTCTCTGTCGAGCAGTTCTACGGGAAATGGCCCTTCTATCGCTTCCTTGGCATGCAGGAGCCCTTCAGTGTCCTCTTCTCGCTCGGCAACCTGTGGGCGCATTGGGATGGCTGGAAAAAGGTCCGGGCCCGGATACCCAGGTCGTACTCTATGCTTCCTTTCTATGAGTGGCTGGCGGGTGTTGCCATTGCCTCGTGGGTCTTCAGCTCCATCTTCCATACCCGCGATTTTCGGGTCACTGAGGAGCTCGATTACTTTGGCGCCGGCGCCAACGTGCTGTACGGCCTGTACTACACGACCGTCCGGGTTTTCAGGCTCGACAAGCGCACTCCCAGGAGGCGAACGGTCCTTCGATGCTGGACGCTGGTCTGCGTCTTCCTCTACATATGCCACGTCTCGTACCTCAAGTTCATTCATTGGGACTACACGTACAACATGGCGGCGAATGTGGCCGCCGGCATTGTACAAAATGTCCTCTGGACTTGGTTCAGTGTTGACAGGTATAGGAAATCGAGGCGTATTTGGGCGGCCTGGCCCGGTTTTGTGGTGGCCTGGGTCATGTTTGCCATGAGCATGGAGCTCTTCGATTTTCCCCCTTGGTTGGGTAGCATTGATGCCCACAGCTTGTGGCATCTTATGACCATCGGACCAACCATTCTCTGGTACAAGTGAGTGCTTCTCGGTCAAATATATTGTTCCCTAGCTAACCCGGTACAGTTTCTTAGTAAAAGATGCTCAGGATGATATATCTAATAACCAACGACTAAAGGCCTGAGTCGGCGATGGAAATGAAATAGCGATAGCATGAAAAAGTAACATTATTCACGTCTCGATGTCTGTAGTTTTACAAAGCACGAAATGAAGAACCAATGTCCCATCCAAAATTGCTTTTATTAATGGTATCCCTAGTTTACTCGACATCGATGAACCTTCTCGAGTCCACCAGTTTACATGAGAGAAACCCGATAACAAACCCAGCTACGCCAATGACCAGCATTAACGACGCTGTGAGCGATGGGCTCACCTCCCGATCCAGCCATTTTTGACGGAGACGCATCGTGCCCAGACGCATGAAGAAGATTTCTTCCGCACTCACTTCTCCAGCCCAGTTGGGTCTTAGCTCAGTGGACTTTCGAACGCTCTGCTTCTTCTCTACTCTATTGCCTGGTCGCATTCGTCAGCTCACGGATACATCTAATCGGGTTGCGGTCTGTGATGGCGACTTACAGTAGAGTCAATGACACATCGCCCTGGAGGCGTGCCTTGAGCTCAACCTCGACATCCAAGTTGAGTCCCAGCTGGAGGCGGACGGGCTTGGTCTCGGCGAGGCGGGGCAGCACGGCTCCGGTCTTGATGCCGTCCCGGGTGGCGAGCTGCTTGTTGTTGCGGCGGCGGCGGCGTCGGCCCTGAGAGTCGACGCTGGAAGCCTCGGAAGCCGAGTCGTCGAGCTGCCGGCGCAGGTCAGCCAGGATGTTATCGGCGGACCGGGCAGGGCTGCCACCGGGGCTGGAGCCCGGAGCGCCCTGGCCCGATGGGAGGGCCGTGGTACCGACCTTGGGCATGATGTTTTGAGTGGCCATTTTCTCAAAGTAGGGGGGAGGTGGATCGGGTGATTCAAAGCTCAGCGTCGTCACGGACTGGTACAGAGTGTGCGAGTAGCTCTCCTGGTAGCTCGGAGGCGGCGGTTGCTTGGGCGGTCGACGCTTGCGAGATGCACGAACAAGACGAAGAGGCTTGACCTCGAGGCTGGTTGACCGGCTAGGGTAGTACGGCGGCGGCTGGGAGGTGTAGCCGGAGGGCTTGAGCGGGAGGACGCGGGGGAGACAAGTACCGGCAGAGACGCCGTAGGGTTGATCGGGGAGTGCGGGACCGGAGTAGGTTGGTAGTTCACGGAGAGCTGGTTCGCTTTCCCGCGGCCGGCTGCTGGGAAAGCTAGGGATACAAAGACAGAACGAGTCAAGGATTGGATTATCCACGCCGGCGCTGCTGGCAGATGGAGGATGAGAGAGAGTGGATTAGATGGGAAGTGAAAGAGGATAGAATAAAGCTGGGCACCAGGCCGTGAAAAGAAGAGGAGGAAAGGAGAGGAGGCTGTGTTGGTTGATGAACTGAGTTGGTGATGATGAATTCCTCTTAATGCTGGAGTCAAGGCCGGTCTATATAGTCGTTCATGCGCATAATGCGAACCTTATCTTGAACCTCCAGATTGACAACCTCCGCGCGCAGATCGCCTACAATCAATGAAGTGGTCCCAGAAACTCATCAGCTCGTACGATGGCATATACCTGTGAAACGGATGAACCGTCGTCTCGCTCACAAGAGTCCACGTATTGAAACGGCACAGGCAGCATTCCGGCCTCCGTGTAAGCCACAAAACGGACGGGCGGGCGGAAGCGTCTGTGGGATAGAGGATCAGGAGTACTAGTTCTCTTTTGGGTTTCTAAGCACAAGGAGTCGAGTTGCAACTACAGGGGGTGCTGTTACAGGTTGGTGTTTAGATTTGAGGCGATCAAACGGTAGTTGTCTAGCGAGGCCGGGGGTTAAGGGTGAGTACCACCAACGGCGCATCCTGCGACGGTTGGGGGTTGCACTCGCATACCGCCACTAATAGGCTCAGGAGAATATAGACATATTCAAGACTAGGGTACTCAGTTCATCAACCATCTATTCTTACCCGGTAGCATCTACTTGTGAGTCCTCAAGTAAAGCTCAAGTCATGATATACCAAGATGGCAAACATTGTTCACATACAAATCATTACTAAATAGATCGTTTAATCATACTTACTGTGATCCTTCGTATTCAACTACATCATATTTGTTGTTCGTGACGATGAATTAACGGCGCATCTAAGATTTGTTCTCATCGGGCGGAGCACTCACTACTACCCTAGCCCCCTTTCCTATTTCTTCATTCCTTCTCTATAGGTAGGTAACATAGAAATATCCATGGCAATTGCTGCGAACCCTCTCAATAATCGCTCAGGCCTTTTCCCTTGTGCGGCGTATGAACATAACAGAACAGGTAAGTAACCAAAAGGGAAGGAACCCAGATCAAACGACGCCCCACATCCGTTCTTCCAACTCCATGTGAAAGAAGGACCGACCGAACCAAGGGAAGGAAAGTGGGCAACAGCAAAAAGTCATCCTCCTCTATGGGTTTCGTCCCTTCACTTTCATCCCAGGATATCCATCCATCTCTTTTCGTTTCATTCCTTTCCCTTCTTTCGTCCTCTTTTTCAATGCGACTCTTTCAAGCGGCAGAGATGCTTGCTGAGACTCCAGAGCCTGGACCTTTTCCATACCCCAGTCTCTTTGGAGCATCAATGCGACACTCCCAAACCCGCCTGCTTGGTGCATCAGCCCATTCCAGAAAGCCCTCTCAGCTCTCAACGAGACGCCTGTCAGAGGTTGGCGTTTCGAGAAAGCTTCATGACAGACACATTTCCCTACCAAGCTCCAAACGCCATGACTCGCCAAGTCCCTTCCTGTCAGAATCTCATGTGCTGAGGAGATCACGCACTGACAGCCCCCGCCCCTTGGAGTCCCGACGATCATTATTCAGCATCAACAAAGCAGCCATGGCCTCTTGGTCAAGCTCACTCTGAGGGTCAAGTGCTGGGCTTGTCAGAGCTGAGGTTGGCGCCGAGGCATCACCACGGCTGTATGAAGGTGCCCCAAACACTTGCGGACCAAACGCGGGCGACGTTCCTGCCGAAACGCTATAGCTGTACCGCCGATGGTCTGTTGATACGGATGAATATGAGTGGTGTCGGTGGCGAGAATCCTGAGGGGGCAAGGCTGGTGATATAGATGGATGACGGGTTTGCTGATCTGGCATAGCAGTCATGGCAGGCGATGTGACATCCGAATCCTCCATCTCGACGTCTTCGTCAACAGACCCGGCTGGATCACCTCGAAAGGTTGGGTGGAATTCGCGGATAGAAGGCAAACGGTCTCGGGCCGTTGGCGTTTGCCTGCCTGATTCGGTTCGAGCGCTTTCTTCCTCCTGCTGTGCCTTCAACTTGGACACACAATCTTCGAGGTACCGGATATACTCGATCGACGCCTGTGTTTGCAAGACCCCTGTCAGTCACTTACTACCAAGATGTGCGTGCAAGGTGGACGAACCTGTAGAATGGAGAGCTTGTGCATATCTCCAGTGCAGGCCGGGATCATATTCTTGAGCACCGCAAACTCTTCGTTCATCTTGCTTCGCCTTCGACGCTCGATCAAACTATGGGCCGTCTTTCTCGCGATTTTTCGTCCTGCCGCGCTCGTGGCACTGGGTTGCTTCTTCTTACCCTTCTCGTCTGCTGCGGCATCTCCAGCTGTCGAACCAGTTGTTTTTGAGTTTGTCGCTGTGGCTGCATTCTTGTTCCCTGCGGAACCCTTGCCTCCCATCTTTGATTTCTCCTTACCGGTACCATTGTCGCCACTGGTTTCCTGCGCTCGAGGCTTCATCTGGATGATTTTCCGGGATCGTGTTGGGGGAGGTGGTAGGGCGAACGAGCTCTCCTTTGCTTCCTTGACAGCGGAAGAGCGGCGGCGCGCCTTTACGGTCTCGGCTGGCTGCATGGGAAATGTTGCCCCGGGGGAGGTGGTGACTAGCGTGTGTGACTTGGTATCGGTGGGTGAGACCCGAGAGGATGAGGCTGTGGGAGAGATGCGAGACGCATCATGGATAGCCGGGGGCGGCAGCTCGAAGGAGAGCTGGAAGGAGGCAAGTTGTTGAGTGCCGTCCTTGCCCTTGATGTCGGATGAAGAACCTGGTGTGAGTGGGAGACCCGGTCGAGGCATCTTGGTGGTGATTGCGATGTGAGAGTTTGCCGCGCCGGTCTTGGATTTGAGAGAGCTCGAGCCCTTCGGCTCAGACAAGGAGCTCTTGTGAGAAACAACAGTCCGGATAGTATGTGGGCGAGGGCTCTATGGCTATGGGAGGGTGAGACCTTTCATGGAAAAGGCACTGCTGCTCTCTTGGAAATGGTGGTAGGCTGAGAGTGCGAAACGAGCGAATGGGGAGAATCAACGCCACTGCGACAAGGTCCAGTTCGGGGCAAACCCTTTGTCTTAGATATCTGATATGAAGAGAGAGAAGAAAGGAAGATGCGGTCGCCAAATGGAGTGGAGGAGAGAGGGAGGTTCGTCGATCGTCGGTGGACAGGGTGCGTTGGTGTCGTCGCAAGCACAAGCACGAGCACGAGCACGAGCGAGTAATCAACAAGCTCAAGGCCGGCCGTCTTCGATTAACGACGGTCTAGTTTCAGTCTCAGCAGCGGAGGATAAGAAGATACGGGGAAGAGATATTAAATCGGACACCGAGAACGCTGGCCAAGAACCAACCAGCACGGCACATTCAGTGCAACATATCCTCCAGCGGATGCAGCTACGGACCCGGTACCGTACACATGCACACAACACACGCACACACACGCCTCTCCAGGTCCCAAAGGCAAAAGAGTTTCAACCCATGAACCCGCTTCTTTCCCTCCAATCCAGCGCGGCGAGCTGCAGGCCGTCTTCCCAGAGCGGCCCAGCTTGACCCAGACCGACCCAGGTTGAAGGGATGCGATTTCATGGACCAAGCATCATCGAGGAAATGGTCGCGTGCTCTCTCCGGCGACGGACGAATCAGCGTGGGGTATTCGCCCATGTGGTCGTCGGTGGGCTTTTTGGTGGGCAGGGGTCTGGTCTCAGAAGCAAAGCAAAAGAAAAAGCTTGGATTGGCGTCCTTCTTTGATGGGGAACGAAGGCCAATCGCCTGGGGAGAGTGTACAGGAGGGCACGAGGGTTGGCATCGTGCAGCATTGGCACCATTCGACTCTTGTGTGTGGTCGAGATGGCTGCTCATGATGAAGACGGCCATGGTGTAAGTCGAGTCCCGCCACCGAGGCAACTAAGCATAATTCCACGACAAAGGAGACAAGATGCCCTCTACGAACTCGGCAGGACAAAAGAGACAAGGCGAGTAACCTACGAGATAAGCATCGCACAGACCAAGACTTCGACTCATCCAACCATCTCTCTCACTCCTTTCGAACCAGAACCTGAGCCAGAGGACGAACGGAGCGTGGTCAGGATCTCCAATCTCTCCAATCTTCATGACACACGGTCCCTCGACTTGGGGCCTCTCCACCTCCACCATCTCGAGCATCTCCACCCATCCCATCCCAGCTCAACTCCACCAGCCATTGAGAGAACTCTGGCACGAGCAGATCATGGAGCCCAAAGGGGCAATGGCACACACTTGAGGCTTCAATCATGGCGGAAAGGACACAACCAGTGCAGAGGGGCACGTGTCCGCCTCGCAGACCCCAGACGCTCACACGCAGGCCCAGGGCTCCGGAGACAACGGCAACGGAAACAAGGGTTTGAACGAGCTTCCATGGACCAAGGGGATGGGAGGCACAAGGCTTGCAAACTAGAAATCGGGCTTTATTATTCGTCTGTCGACATGGTTGAGCACGTGCGTGTGTCCGCCGGATGTCAACCACCCTCAACAAGCACGCTTCCTCTCTACCATAGATCCCGTCATTTTCCCTGATCCCAGGTGAATCCCACCCATCACCGTCTCGAGCCAGCCAACGTGGGGGCGAAGGTCCTGGGGCGGCTCTGGTCAGAGCGACCCCTGGTTCGCCACAGACCCACGGGTGAGGCTTGTCTCTCACGATTCAACATCCCTAGGTGGCATCCATCTCCTGCTCTGGCTTATACTTGATGGCCGAGCCGAACACCCAGCGAGCTCGAACATCTGAGTGCGCTGCAAGGTACGTATTCCGTTCCCTTTTGTTTTGTATGGGCAATTTGCCCTATCATCCCAATGCTATCCGGTTGATTCCGTCACGCTATTCCAGTCATTCATATCGTGTCATAAGATTCGGCTTCCACCCGCTCTATCCTCGGTCTTTCATCTCACCCCGGCATTTAGATCTCGTTGCTGGGGTAAGTGACCTGGGTGGTAGGAGTAAACTCCTCCTTGATAGCGCGGACATTGACGAAGCGGGTCAGGAGGTTCTGGCTGCCAGCCTTGTCGTTGGTGCCCGAAGCGCGAGAACCGCCGAAGGGCTGCTGACCGACAACAGCGCCAGTGCTCTTGCAGTTGACGTAGAAGTTGCCAGCGGCGTTGCGGAGCTGCTCCTCGGCGAAGCGAGCGGCCTCACGGTCAGCGGCGAAGACGGCGCCGGTGAGGCCGTAATCGGAGGTGGTCTCAATGAGCTTGCAGACGTCGGCGATGGCGTTGGGGGCAGCGTCGTCGTAGATGTGTGTGGTCAGGATGGGGCCGAAGAACTCGGTCGAGAAGAACTTGTGAGCAGGGTTGGTGGTGGCATAGATGGTAGGGTGAATGAAGTAGCCCTTGGAGGAGTCATACTTGCCGCCGACAACGAGCTCGAGGTCCTTGTCGGTCTTGGCCTCGTCAATGGCTCCGGAGAGCTTCTTGAAGGAAGCCTCGTGGATGACAGGTCCCATGAAGTTGCCGTGCTCAGTGGGGTTTCCGATCTTGATCTGCTCGACCTCGGCGATCAGCTTCTCCTTGAACTCGGCCCACTTGGACTTGGGCACGTAGAGTCGAGAAGTAGCACTGCACTTCTGGCCCTGGAACTCAAAGGCACCACGGACAGTCTGCTTGACAGCGTTGTCAATGTCAGCCGAGGGGTGGATCAGGTGGAAGTTCTTGCCGCCAGTCTCGCCAACGACACGGGGGTAGGAGCGGTAGCGGCCCGAGGCGATACCCTCACCAATGGTGCCGTACAGCTTGCGGAAGACGGCGGTGCTACCGGTGTAGTGGAGGGCAGCAAACTCCTTGTGCTCAAGAACGACCTTGGTGACCTCGACGGGGTTGCCAGGGACAAACTGGATAACATCCTTGGGGAGGCCAGCCTCGAGCAGGATCTGGTAGACGAGCCAGTTGGAGGCAATGGCGAAGTCGCTGGGCTTCCAGACAACGACGTTGCCAAGGAGAGCGGGAGCACCGGGAAGGTTACCAGCGATGGCGGTAAAGTTGAAGGGGCTCACGGCGTAGACGAAGCCCTCGAGGGCGCGGTACTCGAGGCGGTTCCAGACACCAGGCGAGTTGTGCTCGGGCTGGGTGCTGTAGAGCTGCTCAGCGTAGTGGACGTTGAAGCGGAGGAAGTCGGCCAGCTCGGCGGCGGCGTCAATCTCGGCCTGCCAGGCATTCTTGCCCTGGCCAAGCATGGTGGCGGCCATGATATCGTAGCGGTACTTTGTTGAGATGAGGTCGGCGGCCTTGAGGAAGACGGCAGCTCGGTCGGCGAAGGGGAGGGACTCCCAGGCGGGCTTGGCCGCGAGGGCGGCGTCAATGGCAGCCGAGACATCGGCTGCGGTGGCCGTGTGGTAAGAGGCGACAGTGGTGGCATGGTCAGCGGGATTCTGCTGCCTGGAGAGAGCGGAAGCCTTGATCTGTGAGGTTTGTCGTGTTAGAAGCAATGATTCGAGATATCATGGGTCTCTCCCTTATCAAGGCCCAGGTCATGATAACATGATAGGAGCCATGATAAGGACAGACAAGGTGAAACATACCTCCTTGCCACCGACAACAACGGGGACCTCGACGGGCAGCTTCTTCTGCAGCTTCTCAATGGCAGCAGCCAGGCCCTCCCGCTGCTGGCTGCCCTTGACGTAGTGCTGGTTGGGCTCGTTGAAGACCTTGGGGGTCTTGAAGGTGGCCAGCGTAGCGGCGGTGCGCATCTGCTGGACCCTCGCCGCGCTGCGGAGACCCTGGGCGCCGGCCCGGTTAAGGATCATGGAAGACATTGTTGGATTTGTGAGAAAGAGGGAGGGACGGAGGGATTGATGATCTTCACTGTCTTCCGAGGGGGGTATCACAAGAAAGAAAGAAAGGAAAAGAAGACGATTTGAAGATGAAGATGAAGATGAAGAAGGGGAGGTAGAAAAATAAGAGAGAAGAGAAACAAATCAGTCAGGTGGCCACTGGCTACCTAAAGCCTCGCCTCACCTCGCGTAACATGGACAACCTCCTCACCCAGACATCCATTATCCCCATTCCCGCCCGCCACGCGAGCTCTCTTTTTTTTTTTCTTACAAGACAAGACAAAACATTTTGCAGCTCTTTCGGCTTATCACGGCCTAAAATGCCACCCGTGGGGCGGGGAGGCACGAGCTAGCACATGACGTCGCAGCTTCCCCCAAGCAGGGGATCGATCCTGATTGGCCAATGGCTGTCCCCCCCTTGGCGCCGGTGTCGGCAGGTGGGGCCCACATCTCCCGCGAAGAGCCGCAGCCGCCCGCCGGCCGGCGGCACCGGGACAGGGGACACACACCAACCGGTACGGGGTACGGATGCAGTCTGGAATAGGGAATAGTAATACGTGCAAAGGAATTGCGTGGTTCAAGGATTGAATCTTTCTTGAGCCGGGACTTGATGCCCCGCTGCTCTCTCCATGCTCGGCATCATCGGTCGTCCTATGCCGATAAGCAAGCATCCAATTCCATTCATTGACCATGAATCGCTGATATTGGCGTGCTCAGACATGGCCGCGCTTTGCCGACGTGGGGGCTTTGATGGTCATGTGTTCCCGTCCCATGTGGATGGCCTGCATAGGTATCAACTGGGGAAATCGATGGCTTCCATCACATCCTTCTTATCGTTGAATACTCCATACCGAGTACCCAATTCGTCGTCATCTTAACAACCACATACATTATAGGTAATCTCATCAACTCCTCCACGCTGTCTTGCCGTCTCCCCATTGAGATATATCCATCCTCCACAAATGATTATACTCTCTCTCCCTTCACCAGCTACAACCAAATCCACTTACAAATCCACAAAGATATCGCTGGTAATCGCTTCTTCTGGGTATAAAACATAGGCTGCCCACAGCTCGCTTCTCGACAGTCCAGCTTGACTGCCAAAGCCCGAGAATCACCTCACCTTCTCTCTAACTCCCGTTTGGCCCTACGCCAAAGCATTCCAAAGCTCCTCTAGGACCGATCTCCAGACTCTCTCGGCGTCTTAGGCTCGTCTCTCTGGCGGTAGTTGAGCAAAGGTACTGTCAACCCATACATGTCTGTTCGACCCTCTGGGTCATGCTGGTTGATTTCCACATTGATGCACACGTCAAGCGTCCCGTCGTTCCCTTTGCCGTGAGTCCGTGCCGACGCCGCCTTGTGCTTCGTACCAGCCTTGACCTCGCCCCTGTGGAGGAACTTGTGGCCGTCATTGCCCACAAATATCTGCTCCTGCGTCTCACCAGTGCTTTCATCACCGCTTGCGAGCGTATTGCTGTTAGCATCACTCTCGACACGGTTCGGTGAATTTTCTGTAATTGTCGCAAAGTTACGGCTTGGCATCGTGCAATGGTTGTGGTTGGCTGTCTTGGTTGAATCGCCAGGGTCCTTGTTGAACAAGTCGAGCAGCGTCTCGTCTGTCTTATGGTTCAAGTGATGAATCTTGTTCCTCCGAGCAAGGAGGTTGGCCACTGCTGTCGGCGGGGGCTTGTTGACAATGGCAGACGAAATGACGTTGACCATGTATCGATGATCTTCCTCGGCAGGAATCTTGAGGCTCGGGTTCGAGTAGAATCGACCGAGAGCAGCAAGGTGCACGTCGCCTCCAAGAATCGTTATTCGCGCGTTGAAGTCGGCAGCCACCTTCTGAAGGTGCTCCATCAGGTCAAGCCGTTCCTTCTTGTGTGTCCTCGCGGTATAGTGGTCGTCCAAGTCATCCAGCAAGTCGATACTCCCATCAAACTGGTTGAATAGGCTCCCGCCCACACCAAAGCGTCGGTTCAGCATCTTGATGGGACCCATTACTGGGCTTCGGAAGATGTTTTCGAGCCATGTCAAGCGCTATAAACAGTCAGTCACATCTTCACCAACTTGGACGAGGAGCATACCGGATACGCGATGGGGATACCCAATAGCAGAATCAAATGCTTGATCGGCTCTCCCGCCTTTGCGGCGGCTTCAAGCTCTGACCGAAGTCTCTGGAAGACCTTCTCATACGTCTCAGGATAGTTGATCTGGTGTCGAGTACGCTACATAACTCATTAGCCCCAAGCTGCCAACGAAGGACAGGCAACAAACCTCGACTCGCGCGTCGATCCCGAGCAGTGCAATACGAGCACCAAGGCGAGCGTATAGGTTGTATGAGCGCTCGGCCACATAGGGACCTGGTTTGTCGCCCACAATGTACTGCGGCTCCTCCCTCATGGGCGCCACATATGTATCAATGAGCTGGTTGGGGTCTGGTCCCTGAGTAGCCTCCTCCAGAGCGGCATGATCTAGGTACAGTCAGCATGGGCAACTATCCAGCGGCCGTATAGTCATACCAGTGGTGTAAGTCGATGGGGGAGGTGGCAGATGGTGCTGAAACAGCATATAGTACTTGTGTGCGGTTCCGCCAATTCCACGGAAGACATCGCATCGCATGAAGTGGTCAACATATGACCCAAACCCATCAATGATCTACTTCGTCAGCAGTGTAAAATTACAGGCAGCCCGCTTAGACTCACATCATGGTCATCCCAGATATTGATCTGGGGGATCTGGCCGTTGACTAGGGCAAAGGGCTCCGTGTTGTACCAGCGGATGTAGTTTTTGAGGTAGTAGTCGTCGCATTCAGCACGAAGCTTCTCAGGGAAGGGATACTCTCGACGCTTCTTGGGGTTGCTGATGTCGGTCCACTGGCGCAGGGGGCCGTCAACTCGGATGCCGTCGTTGTAGATCTGGTCACCGCCGCCGACCATGACGTGGAAGGGAGCCTCGCGATGCTTCCGTACCACGTCGTTCCACAGCGCCGGGCCGCTCCAAGCCTCCTCGTCAGTACCTACACTGAAACCGTTGCACGAGTGAAACATGATTCGCATAGACTCTCTCGCGGCGGGAACGAAGAAGCTGTTCACTTGTGGCTTGTATCCTGTCGAGAAGCGCAGGCCGGGAAGAGCGTATTCATAGCTCGTTTCGGCATCATCGAGGGGAACGTTGATGTCGAAAGCCCAAAACGTATTGCGAGGGTCTGAATAAAGGCAACGTCCCTCAGCCGTCATCTCCTCGGCCGTTCCATTAGTAGACTCTGTGCCGATGGCGTCGGTGGGGTTTGAGAAATCGACCTTTTGTGAAGGCGCGGCTTGCTTCAGTGTCAATGAGGGCTGGTGCAGAGGTATCTTGCCTCCACCCTGGACGACAACAAGAACGCTTCCATACCATCGACCTTGTTCCATGCGGCGGTAGTTGAGGAGAGGGCCGCAAACAATCAGCTTCCCATCGGGCGCCCCTTCTTCTGGGGCGGTCTGCGCAGCATGGCTTTGGGGGACATCATGGCCCATGAGGTTGCCATTAGCGTCGCCAGCGGCAGCGGTGATGGGTCTGTGTTTTCCAACGACACGATCGCCGTCCTCGGGTTCCGCGCGGGAGGCATTGAGGAAGTCTGCAAGTTCGCCCGTGTTGCCATTAATCTGGTGAGGATCTCGCGGTGCCCCCTGGCCATGGAGCTGTGCGGCGTGTTGCGCAAAGGCAGTTGATTCCTGGTGACGCCAACGACTGGCTGACGCATGCGGATTCCTTTGCGACTCGCGCGTCACAGGTCTGTCTCCGCTATCCGCCATCTTTTTGGATCAGTTTCGATCTGGGTGAGGAGGAGAGTCGAAGGATGATATCGTCGACTTTTGGGGGACCAAGAGAGGAGGCCTCCTCGATTTTTTGCTGTGGGCGCAAGATGTGTAGTGGCTGTAGACAAACGATGGGTGGGTGCAGGAACCAAAACGACGTCACGGCCACACACTCGAGTCGCAAACCCGTCGAGGCAACTGTGCGACAGTGCAGATTAAAAGTGAATCCGGTGCGTCTAGCAGCTACAGGTAATGGGTGCAAAACAAATCGATGATGATGTCTGCGACAGAAAAGAAAAGTCAAGTGCCAATGTTGATGGAGAAAAGATGCCAATCTCTGGGTGAGACATGGCGACACAAAAGCATAGCACAGCTAGATGATGACGCAGGTGCAACCAGAACAAGTCCCGCTGATACAGGGGTCACAAGGTCATCAGCAGGAGACTACGACCAGAAAAGTAACTACCTGCGAGGAGGAAGAGGGGAGGTACCGGCAGCTGGTAGGGAGGGAGCTTCTGCTGGCTCAGCAACAGCAACAACAGTGACCGCCAGCTGCAATCTCGCTCGTCCCATTGTCTTCAGCTGCGAGAAGCTCCTGCACAAGCAAGCCAGGCAGCCCAGCGACCAAGTACCAAGAGGGTAGATCAGGGAAATGGGTAGTGGACGATGCCGCCAAGCAGTATAATCAAGCTTGCCATTGGCCACTCGGATAAAGTGGCAGCAATCCTAGAGCACATCCAGACGCCTCTTGGGTGCCAAGCTCCATCTCTCCAACACTGGCGTTGGCGGCCGCTCAACCTTTTTTTCTTTTAGAGCTGTAGGTAGCTGGGCCTGGACCCTTTTCTTATCTGACAACGTCTACAGTATAATCTGACAACGTTTCTTACATGCAGCCATTGGACCAGTCATACACCATTAAACGTTGAAATATGCCACTGGGGCTTTGTTCCTCGCACTTGAAAGGAGCAAAACACCGCGATACGTGCATCTTCCAATGCCATCAAAACATGTGAGATTCATGAACTCTTGGGAGGGGACGTGAAACAGACCCAACCCACACTGGACGCCGTCCAATTTTAAACCCCACCACGATCTTGGACAGTGCTCGTGCGAATGCGCGACGATCCATTGGATCATGGATCCCTTTGCGCTGTGGTACTGCGACTCTGCTGCTGATTTGCCGGTTGCCATCTCCATATCCATTGTTTGACGACAGTAGACTGCATGTCCTCCCGGCCGAGGCCCCGTGCCAGCGGCGTCCGGTCCCTCTCCTTTTTCGGGCTCCAGTTGTCCGGGTCTGTCCCTTTTTTCAATCCCGGCGTGATACGGCGCGGGTCTTGTCAAGCTTGAAATGACAGTCGAGGGGATGATCTCCCTGTGTGACGTCATATCTACCCTTCCGAGGTACCCTATAGCAGCTGGGGATTTTTGTTTCCTGATATCGGTGTGAACATCCATCTCGTCGCGACCCCAACTAATAGGCAATGTGCTTCGATCTAACATTTGCGGAGGGTATGCGAGGCACCTCATTCATTTCTTGATTTCCATATAGCGGTGAGGTGAGTATTCCCTTGGCAATCTAGGTGTAGCGTAACATGGCCAGCATACGAACCTTGAAAGTCACAACTTTCCTTGAGCCTTACCCATACACGGCTTGGCTAGGATTGAGATAATCCGAAATCAGTAGAAGCGCAGAACAAGGGAGTCCTCAGGGCGATACCACATATAATAACAATCCAGGACAATACGCGGGCTGTAATATCGGAAGAACGATCTATCTACCGGGCCACCTTAAACTCCCGTCTGCGCCAAGACCAAGCCCCCACTGAGAGTATGATTACATAAGCACACGCGCCCGTTTTATAGATTCAAAAGTCGCATGGAAAATATTTTCAACTTCTCATCAACTTCAGATCCATGATACAGATTCAAAGGACCAGTTGAGCAACGCCAGAAAATAGGATGCGCAGCTCACGGTGACCGTGGCTCCCGCAAACACTGGAGCATGCATCATTCTGCAATCCAACGTTCAACGAGACTCGCTCGCAGTCCACGAACCTGGAAGCCGGACTCCGACTCGTCGATCTGTATTCCCTCGAGCATACTCTCACCAACGGACAAGATCAGAAATACGAGTGGTCACGGCAAGAGGTAGGTACCCGGTGATACAGTGAAAGCGCAGTCCTCGACTGCAACGGCATATGTGTGTACAGCAAATGGGCTCTTCTATGCTCGCCTTGCTGAAGGAATATTAACGTGCCGAGATTGAAATGCCCTACTATTACCAAACACCTCTGCTCTTACAAATCCGAAAGACACTGGTGCATGAAGATAGGGCGACATCCATATCGTACCATTGCTTTGTATTTCCCATCCAGTTGGGTCTCATGAGACCAAACAGTTCATCGTCCAAGTCCACATTCGCCCTGCACCGTCTGCTGCAGGAACACGACGACGACTGGTGATGGTGCTATTGTTTCAAAATTTCTCCCTCGCGTGGCCTGTTCGCGCTCCGCTGTGTTGGTTCTTGGATGTGCCATGCGAGGGGACCAACTGCCAACGCCCTGCAGCCATCACCATTGGGCTGTCAATGGCCTCACGTCTCCCTGAGGCGTTGATGCAATCTCGACATGACTATTGAGGTTCAAGGCTGAGTGTTAGGTCCCCAAGCTTCTAGAATGGATCTCGTGGGCATGACAAAGGAGCTGTCCCAAGCTCCCACCATGGATTGAGCGTCTCAGGTCAAGACAATCCAGCGCCAACTGGCATCCACTAAACTGGCGAGACGCCCACACCACCGACCCGCCTGGCGCGCGAGAGAATTGGCGGTGGAAGAACCGTGTCACATCACGGATGCCATGGGAAAGACCACGGCGTGGTCGGTGCATACGGCCCCCCCATTAGCCTGGAATTCTGCATCGGTCTCTCAGCCGAACAGGGGGCGGGACGACAGGACAGTGGACAGGCCTGTTGGACACCAGAAAAACACCGTAGGCTGGGGCCAACGCCAGCGCCTCAGGTCATCGAGCTAGGGACCACATGGCAGCAGTTTGGCGACATCTTGGCGAGGTCAACATCAGGCCGATTCCTGCCTCGCGAGTCTAATTGCCTCGAGGCAAACCTATCACAAATCAGACGTGGGCAGGCCGAGCTAATGCAGGCCTTCAGCGAGCTGAGAGACTCTCGAGATGGGGTGGCAAGGGGAGAGGAGAGCCCCAGCCGCGTCCCGAGGTTCTACAGCATCATGTAGCTCATGTCGCTCGCTCATGTACATGTAGCAAAGACCGAATGGGGGCAGCGACGCCGTGTGACACCATCAGGCACAGAATTACTTTGTAGGCGCAGCCGCAGCCGCAGGAAGTGGCAGAGACGCGCAGCACCGCCTCTGGACGAGATCCAGACGTTATCCCCCGGAATAATTGGCCAATGGCTCCAACACGTGTGGTCGCACTGGGCGCGGCGAATATCACATCAGCATGAAAGGCAAGTGAGTGTTTAGCAGCCTGAGCCACGAGGCTTATCTATCTGCTGCGACTCCATAGTCCATACTACGTACATCGTCACCGACAGAGATCGGAGACGATTGCATGACAGGGAGCATGAAAGGGAGCGGGCCAACAAGGACAGCACCACACCAGATGAACTCTGCAGAGACGAAGCGAAGCCAACACCAGGGGCCATCTCCTCTCAGCTCTGAAATTAGCATGTGTCTTTGGGCGCTGGCCCCGGACATTGGAGCCAGGGGCTCTAGGCTTGATCGGGCAACACTCTGTAGGGAAATCGACCGAACGTCATCTCCATCAACAAGTGTAGCAGTACCTCTACTTGCGAGGTGAGGTGCAGTGGGGGCCCTCGATAAATAAAATGAGCTGGCTGTGCGTGCGGTGCAGCCGCATGTGCATGAGCGAGCGCGAGAGGTTGAGAGACCGACGGTCATCCCCATTTGGCCTCTTTGTTGCCCCCCTTGAGCTGTCTTTGTTGATGTTTGGGCGGCCGGGAGGCATTTTTTCTTTCGTTGACGCGACCTGATAGAAAGGAAGCCAAAGCCCAGTCAACCACCGTGGGGTGCCTCGCCAATGAAACAGGAACCATAAACAGAAGAATGACGGTTGGCCATTGGCAGCTGAAGGCCTTGAGCATGTGGCCGCTGGTCGGCGGGTATGACGATGGTCCGGGGCGATTGGCTTTGAACTGACCTCAACGGCGGCTCTTTTTAGCACATTGGCAAGGCTGTTTTTTGGGGACTTCTCCTCTCAGCCATACAATCTGCCCACCGCGGAGACATCTGCGAACTGATGGAAGATGAAGAAAAAAAAGGGAGCTGCCCCGTGCTTGTATTGTTGTCTTTCGACCAGGTGGGTTCTTTGCTGTCCCGCAATCTCGGACAACTCCAGAGATTCAGCTGTGTCTACTCGGCGGTTAACTGATCCGGTAATTCTTGTGGCCTCTGCGGAATGGGCTCCGCAGTTTGTGCTTGTGCGTGTGTGTGTGTGTGCAGAAACTCCTCCTCCTGCAGATGATTGCTAGCCCCTTGCACTATCTGCAGAATGGGTGAAATGCTTTTCGAGGTCGCCTCATCTTGCTGCTAACTAATAAACAGAAAGAGAAAAAAAAAGTCGCGGTGTCGTGTCGTGGCCACAAACACACCCAGGAACCATGACCGTGGACCACTGCAGTACCCACAAAACTCCAGCCCGGCAAGGGATTGATTAATTGACGATCTCCATCGTCCAAGCTGGCGGCAGCGCCTTTCGACACTAGCGGGTAAGGGGGGTTGGAATGGCGCAAAATGGTCGATCTCGCTTCCAAGACATCAATCCTCATGGGGGACGGGCTGGTGAAGGAATTGAGACTGGGAGAGGAGGAATTGGACATGCTGGATACGTGTATAGAGAAATTTACCGACCTAAGGAGTGGGAGGGAGAGCGGAAAGGAAAGGCGGTCTACCTATCCTTTTCCGCCTCGATATCCATCCATCCATCGCGGAGGCGGACGGCAGAGGCTGGCTTTCGTTGCTTCTCCAGCCCGAGACAACGTTTCGACGGTTGTCAATGAATGACCCGCTTACAAAAAAAAAGTCACATTTTCTCTCCCCCTTCATGTGCGCCTCCTCCGCCGCCACCGAGAGCCTCCATTGGGTCTTCTGGGGCAGGGCAGACGAAAAGTTGTGAATAAGACGACAGAGAGAGTTACGAGGTGACTACAGTCTCCCAGCGTGGTATCAATCAATGTTGGACAGAAAAAACTCAACCTGGCACACAAAAGTCCGGATCATACCTCGCGAGGGAGGACAGGACAGGACAGGACAATGAGGATATTATTCCCCGCTGCCGTGTCTGTCTCTGGTCCCGAGTGCTCCGGGCGTCCGATCAATTACAGATGGACTGCGTCAAACCACAGTCTCACTGCATTGCATCGACGGCTCAAGCTAGGTACGGTAGCTAGTTGTCGGTCAAGTTGACGTACGTTGCATTCTACTTTACGCGCGCCTGCCTGTATGTACGTCTGTATGTATCTCACCTCTGCTGCAATGATACCCAGTCCTGGTCAAACAACCAAGGCTGACCTCGAATGCTGGCCTTGCCTTGCGTTGTATCGTGTGCCATGAACGGCATCGGCTCACTTCAGCTCCGCGTGCCGCCAGGCTTTGGCCCCCTTGTTCCTTGCGAGTGCCGTAGCTTACTGGCGAATGGACGAATGGTGATTCTCTAGAATGAGATGGTGCGCTAGTCGTTATTGTTTTGTGTGCCTTGATTGCTTCCCATGTCTCTTTGCAATAGATCCAAGCTGGCGGGAGAGCACCGTCCTTGGATTTTGATGTAGGTTTCTTGTTGCACGGTCGTGGCCATCGAGATCCAATGTCTGTCCCTCGTTCGCTGTGATTCAGTCTTCTAGGCTATTTCCCGAAGGAGGACAATGGCGGGAGAGCCCTGGACGGACCGACGCCGTCAATGTCTAGTGGTGACGTCCTTTTTGCTTCTCATTTCCCGGGCCGCCGCCAGATTGCTAGGTCGTCAGTTTTTGGGATCTCTCTCCTTATTTAGTGTTTAATCTTTTTTGTCAGCACCTTTACTGTTGGCGCATCTTTCAGTGACCCCGAACACCTGAATCTCCACCTCCACTCACTGCAGTGCCCAGCACAGCCAGGGCTCCAGCAGCTAGGCAAGTGATCCGATCCAACATTTTTCAACCATTCGCCTTCGAAACAACCCTGGTCAATTCCGTCCCCGTCGCTGCGGAAAAACAACAACAATAATCGCCCTGTCTCTTTTTCTTTTTTTCCCGCCCGTTGTCCCGTTTTGACGTCCAACCCTACCCCTTCCGGGCTAGCCTCATTTCTCTAGCACAACGCCCGCGCTGTACGGATACTTCGGCCTCCCTAAGCCCCTTGTCAATCACCTCTCTGCTCTACTCCCCCCCGTCACCTCTTGCACGCCCCCCGGCCAGCCCGTGGCGATCTTGAGTGTGGAGGTCGCAAGGTTGCTCGCTCTCTCGCACGCAGGTCGCACCAGCCAGCAAAGGGACCAGGTACGGTACGAGAGGAGCCTGGCCTGGCATCATTTCGCCTTGCAGTTTTGTCGATAGAAGCCTCGAGAGAGCATCGCTTTTCCCCTTCCCCCCTCCTGCAAACCATCCATACCAATTCCTCACCACTGCACTCTTGCTCTCTATACCCTCATCCCTCTGCCGGCCAGAGAAGCGTCGGAGTGATGTTCAACTAAAGACCTACAATTACTTGCTGTCGCTTCCTTTCTGTCGTTATACGGTCGTCTTTCCAGCCTGAGGAGCACCGCCCACGCTTCTCGCGCGGAAGGCTCCCTTGATCCCTTCGTTTGGTCATGAGATGGGTGGCTCAACTATGATCATGGCTCCGGCCGTGGATACCTCGTCCTCCTTCCCTCGTTCTAATTCCAGCCCGGACTTGCTGTCGCTTTCGACTCTCGAGAAGCCTGCCCCGAGCCTGGCTCTCAACAATCCCCAGCGCCAGAGCGTCGCCTCTCTCCCGTCTCTCCCGAGCCTGCCAACATTCGATCTCCCCTCGTTCGACGTCGACTTCAAGCTCGACACCTCCGTCTTCCTGACGGGCGAAAAAGCCGGCAAGGTTGCGCCCGAGTCGTTCCCACCGATCGTTCGAACCGAAGAGGTGCCTGATGAGACGCCGCGCACAAAGCACGCCCGAAAGAGGACCAGTTCGCTAATAGAGTCTCGCGGATGGCTCTCCGGCTCCAAAGATGCAGCTGACATGCAGCCTGAGGAGCCTCCTCGCCCTACCACATCAGCAGGCGACAGGAGTTTTGGCGGTGGATCCCTGGGAGAACTCAAGCCACTTGAAAGGAGGTCGACAGCGTCAGACTCGTTTGCAGGCTTTGCCAAACGATCATGGCGATCCTCTCGCTCCCCTTCGCCCATGGACAAGGTCGACTCCCCCAAAGAAAAATCGTCGGGCCGTAGCCGAGCTGAGAGCTCAACCTCGATTAAGCTGACCAAGACCCGCAAGCGCCCTGGCTTGACGGTTGACCAAGCGGAGAAGAACAAGTCGACTGATTCACTCAAGGCCGCCCCCAAGGCTCTCTCCCGGGCTAGTGGCTACCTCAGCAAGCTCAAACAGAAGCAGACCAGCCTGGCAAAGCTCAACACAAACACGGATTCCGACAATAGCTGTGCTTCGTCCGCGACAAGCCTTGCACCGCCCACCAGCACAGACGGCCGCACACCGCAATCCTCCACCTACGACACCACCACCACTGCAACCACCTCGACCGATGAATCCTCCATCGAGATGCCGCCCCAGAACCGAGATGTCCTCTGGTCATCGTTTAAAACTCTTGATGTGGACTTTAAGGGGTTCCTCGCCAAGAGCACCGCCCAGCGAATCGCCCAGATCCAGTCTCAGCTCATCCCCTTTCTGCGAAACACAATGAACCACGAATCGACCGGGCGCCTCTTCGCCGAAGATGTCGATCGACGAGCCACGATCCTCGACAAGTGGTGGGTTACCATCTTGGAGATGCTGGAGGGACAGGCGCCCCAACCCGTTCCCGGCGTTGATCGCCCTGTTCTCTTCGATGCGGCCACGCTCCTCATGATGCGTCTCGAATGGCGACAGGCTACCTCCTACTTCCTGCCCCTCGCCGACCGGTCTCCAGCTGAGCGGGTGCGAGCGCGATCGCACACTGCCTCATCAAACTCATCCGTCACCTCCAGCCAGGTCGCCTTCCTCGAAGAGTCATCCGAGCATAATGTGAGAACCATGTTCGTCTCCAACCTGGTCAAGCAGATGTCATTCGTTGTCGAGAAGCTTTCGCTCCGCCACGCCCCTATAAGCCTCATCAATTTCTCTGGAAAGGCCTGCGCATATGCCTTTTTCTTCGCACCCGGCATCGCGGAAATCCTGATTCGACTCTGGGGTCTCTCCCCTGAACTCATTCGACGAGTCGCAGATGAGATTGGCCTCCCGCGCAAGAACAAGGGGGAGAGCGAGGACATTGTGGCCTTGTTCCCGCCCAACATGGGCATGTTTGGCTGGACCTCGCCAAAGGGCATATGGGATAGCCTCAAAAAGGTTCCCAAGCTGCCCATGCTCGTGTCTCGGATCCCCTGGACGGGTCCCTGGGTGCCACGCTGGAAGGGCCGCGACACGGATGTCTTCTTCATCTTCTGCAAATACTTTCATATTCTTTCCGAGCAGTTTATGCCTGCCGGTCTGCCCCTGCTCGAGAAGGCGAGAGCTCCTGCGTTTGCACTGGTCCACGCTCAGCTGCTCTTTGTCCTGGACACAACAATTCACCGCCAGACTCCCATGGATGTTGGATACAACAACGCGATGGATTCAATGCCCGGAGCCGATGCTTCGATGACCATGCCGCTGCCTACAAGTAACGTCATGAAGGGCATGTCCGAGAACCGACTCATCATGCTTCTGAAGGATTTCCTCTCAGACGAGTCTCTTGAGCTTGCAGGAGCTCGACATACATTTGCGGAAGCCTTTGCTATTATGATGAAGGCAGCGACGCGGAGGACATCCAAGTTCAATCACAATGCTTGCTTCACTCTGTGCGACTTCCTGGAGGAGGTTCTGGTGCTCTATAGCGAGTTTGAGGATCCAGATTGCTCTGCGAGTTACGTCGATTGGCCATTCTGGTTCGACGTCTGTAAGAAGATGATGAGCTCCTTCAACACCATGTCAGAAGTCCGAATGATGGCCTTTGTCTTCTCTATCTGGGACGCCATCTCCAAGGATCCGATACGCAAATTGACCGTCTGCAAGGACTGGCTGCTCACTGAAGAGACGTTTAATGAGTACTTCAACCACTGGTGCCCCATGGTCCGGGCCTACTACCAGCGTTTGCTGTGTTGGCGAATGTGCCGAGACGCAGGAACGCTGGACGAGGTGGATGGGTAAGTTGTCTGATCTTGTGTTTGCCCTGCCCTACCCTGCTAACTTGATGATAGCCAAATCTTTGTGCTCGTAGCCGAGCGACTTCAGACGACGTGGTCGCATTATCTCTACCTCAAGCACACCGCGGAACAAGAGCAAAGAATGCCGCCTTCGACTGCTCCCGTGCTCCCGGCGCCAGGAAAGCGTTTCATGATTATTCGACAGGAGCTCAACCCTCCTCAGCCTGGACTTTTCATGGGAGGATTTGACTCATTCTCCAAGCTTCCCAACAATGACACCAGCGCTGCCGCCCCTTTGCCAACCGACGTCAGCGCCAAGAACGACAACAAGAAGCGATGGTCGCTGCTGGGCAAGGTTCTGTCTCTGGGGGGCACTGGTGGTAACGCGGGAGCGGGTGCTGGATGGGATGACGACTTCCAGACTGTTCGCCGTGAGACGGCCGAGGCACGAACCTCTCTTGGTAGCGCGCCGTCCATCAAGTCAAACGGCAACAAGAACCGTGTGTCCGAAGACGATTCCCTGTATTCGCAACCGATCTACGAGGAGCAAAAGTATGTCTTCAAGTTTATCCTGGCATGGCAGAACCAGGCAGCGCCTCTCCGAGAGCGGTTCTTGACCCGACCCCGACTTCCTGGCCCAGCGCAAATGCGCATCAGCGGCCCATTGGGAGTTGGCAATACTGGAATCTCGGCCCCGACACGGAAGTACTCGGGTAGCCCGCAGCAGGGGTTGATCAACAGCGCAAAGAACGCGAGTCCGCTCGCCTCTCCTGTGGATGACTCACCCAGGCGGCTCTCCCTCAGCCTCAATCATTCGCCAAGCTGGAAGACGGAGCTCTCCTTCTCAGAATTGGGCAATGGATCGCCCACCGGGGCGGGGATCAAGGGAAGCCCTACCCCGTCATCAACCTCGGAGGAGCCCAAGAAGAATGTGAGCTCATTCGGCGATGGCGTGGTAGACCCCGCGAAGCCCACCGGCTTCTACACCAAGAATATGGTCTACTCTGGACGATCCCTCGCCGAGTGGGCTCAGGTCATCTTTGAATGCAACAACTTTGTCGAGCGCCGCCGTGACGAGGGCATCGAGGATCTTTGTGATGTGGAAATCCCCCTCCTGTCAGTTGAGGGCTTTCGCAAAGTCGGTGGCTAAAAGCCCACAAAGAACGACTAGTTGCTGAGCTGCTCATACTTGTTCCATCATAATATCGCTCACACGACTCTTTCCTTGCCTCATATACCCATGCATCAACAACGGTGGGGTTGGAAGCATTTTCTCTTGCACAAACAAACAAACAAATATCGGGATGCCATGCCATGGCTAGGTAATCTTTCATGGTCGTTTTTCTTTGCATCAATGCCACCGGACTCGGGGCTTTAGACAGACATGGAATATGCCACGCTTTTACGAATCACTCGGAGTGATTTGCTCATGTGTTGAAGATTTTCAACACTATTTGGTTTTGATCTGATTGCAAAATTTTGGCGTTGGAGAGCAATAACTGGGCTGTTTTGATCTGATTACTTTCATTCCTTTATATACCAAGCCGTCACGGGACATTTTGGACTTGGTCATTTCTTCATTCGGCGGAGGGGAGATAGGCGAACACAAGGACGGTAGGGAGGGATACTGGCAATGTCATGGCCAACACGGTCTCCGGTCTGGAGTGTTTGGCTAGTTGAGGGTCACCTCTTGTGTATATACTATTAGATTCGATGGGGACGTGGCGGGGGAGGGTGAATACAGAAGGGTTTTCTTCTGACTTGATTGAAGGAGCTGCTTAATGACATGGTGATAATGATAGGCTATCTTGTCTATATGAGTGAGCAAGATGCTAAACTAAAACGTGGATCAAGACTCTGGACATGGCTATATCCCTTCCTCTGCTTCATGACGCTATCAATTCCTCCCAAGTGCAGGCTTCAGTTCAGCCCACATCTCCTGGGCCTTGGGACCTACTGCCTCGAACCTTTTGAGAGCATCCTCCCTGAGCAGCGGTCGACGGTCCGGATAGTACCCTTCAAACGATGGCTTACCGTCATTGGCATCCATCCAGGCCTGACGGCTGCGCGTGTAAATATGCACGTCGGGCTCAATCTGCCACGGCTGATCCAACGTGCCGACGCGGACATAATAGAGGTGTCGACCAGCGTCGGCGTAGTGAGTCCATAGCCCAGTGTGACATGTCGGACAGCTCACGGCGGTCTTGCCCAGGCCGGACTCGCTCGGCAGACACACGGCCACCGTATCAGCGGCGGGCCTGGGCTCTCGCGTCGGGTCCTCGGCCCCGGTGATGCGCGTAAACGCGGGGGCGATACTAGTCTGTGTAGGCTCCGGGTTGGCAGGCGAGCCGGCGACGGTAGGAGGCGCCGAGGGAAGTATCTCAATGGCAGAAGGCTCAATGACGGCGTTGAGAGCGAGGGCGGAGCCGGTCTGACGCTGACAGCCGGTGCAGTAGCAACAGTGGACGATGATGGGGGCAAGGTTGAGCTGGTAGCGGATGAGGCCGCAGGCGCAGCCTCCAGCGAGGGGGAAGATGTCTCTTTCAGAGTAGTGAGCTGACATGGCTGTAGTTTGAGTAGTGAGAAGGCCAGGATAGGCGAAAGGGATGAGAGAAGAGGGATTGTGTGTTGGTGTGTGAAAGAAAGGGCGCGGTTTACATCGACTCAGAGTGAACAGCAGTGTGTGCGCAGGAGGGGCACCGCCAATATTCCTCGACGATGAAGCATGGAGGAACCTGTCGCAAAATAATCAGACACCTTGCAAGGGTCCTTCTCACCATCATATCACCAATATTTTCGTCTTTCCTTTTGGTGTGCGTCGTTTTTTTTGACCATCTGACAGCCCTGGTGCAGAGCGGAGTAACAGGGCGCTGACCAGTGAGAATGGACTTTGTCGCCTAATTGGGAAGGTGAATCATGGGGGCAGATGAGGTACTACAGAGCGAATGCGATTCGACACTTTGGCTTAAAATCAATTCGATTGATGACTCGGTTACTCATTTGTTCGAGAGAATAAGAGCATGGCTATTTGAATGCTGTATGTTTAGAATTTGGCGCTCTGCCGCAGCCGCTTTCCCTAAAATCGGGATATCCCGCATCCCCCAGACTCCAACAATGGCTTGCTTGTCTATCCAACATTGTCCGACTAGGGCACAAGACGCAACTCCCGCCAACGGATGTTTGATTGTTATGTTGAACCGTGAATTCATAATTGGAAACGCCCGTAGCTGCATCGTGAGAGCACCGGAAACCTCCACCCATTCAGTAAAAAAAAAAAAAGAAAACGTGGTAGAGGGTTATGATGATGCTGGTGGCTGCTTCATTGTTAATGCCGCCCCCATGACCAACCACTACATTGGTTAGGACGATACTTTGATATGAGACTATAAATATGCACGGCAAAGAACGTGGAGGATATATATATGGCTCCTGTGCAAATGCTAGTTTGCACAGATGGAGTGCGGCCGATCCTGACATAAATATCGCCACCCTTGTCAAACTCGATGGCTCCAGATTAAAACGCTGGTCGGAGCTGTAACTCTCACCGAAGTAAAATAGTATGATGTATACGTGTGTATATTGTGAGAGTCAAATATAGAGACGTCAAAAGAAGTTAAGAAAGAACGGATGAAACAGAGCCTTGGTTGCTTAGCTACAGCTCAACTGTACGAAATGGAGAGGGTACCTAAGTCGATGAGCTAGCTCGCTTGGGATGAACAAGAGGATTTGATAGACAAGGTGAAGTAAACCGTCTCTGATGCCACCTAGGTTTTAAAAGGGTACACAACAAAAGGGCATGGAGGAGAGCCTGGGACCACGGCGAGGAGGTATGCGGCTTCACGGAAGCCGAAAGAGCAGAAACGACAAGGAAAACACAAGATACCAAGGTTTTGGGAATACAAATATGGAAAGTTTGTTGATATAATTGAGGAGTTTACATGCGAATTACGGTCCACAGGGACCTGTCTTGGATCTGTGACACACGGTCATGAGGAGATTGTAATTTCAAGAGAGGATCGTGCTAAACACGCGTTGATTATCCCAAACACCGATACATCACTGCTATGAGGCGATAAATCCTCCATTCATTTCTCAATCTCGTTCTCTCACAATTGACCAGTTCCTAGGCACATGCTCTGATCCTCCCACGTGATCCCCTACAAAGCCAGCCATCTCAGCCCTGTGATGGCGCTAGTCCCAAAACAGGGGTAACTCTGCGCCAAAGCCAACCACGTCACCGCGTCTAAACGGACCTCGAAAGGATTACCCGTTTGACTCTCCCCCATCCATCTCACCTCCATCAACGGCTCTGCAGAAACTATCGGTACAGTGTGGCCTTCCTGAAGTTTCCCGGTCGAGTAGTTGTACTTGATCATCATGCCCAACACGGGCAAGCCGAGCAAGGACTGCCATCTCTGCAGGTCGCGCCGTGTCAAGGTCAGTGCTTGCTTGTGCTTACGCCTCTGCTTATCCCCCACCATGTAGCCTACAGGTGCAGTTTCTGACTGTCTCGCAGTGCGATCTTGGCAGGCCGGCTTGTCAAAGATGCATCAAATATGGAGCTGAATGCCCTGGTTACCGGGATGAGCATGAGCTTGTCTTTCGCAATGCCAATCCAACCACTATCAAGAAGCGTAAGAAGAGGAACCAGCAGCAGGCCAGCCGTGAGGTTTCTGTCATGTCCTTTTCCGACTCTTCTTCCTCAAGCGGAGGCTCTGCCACTCCCGGAACCCTCTTGGACGAAAACTTTGGATTGAGTCCTGTCTCTTCAACCTCTACTGACCTTGTTTCCACTGCGGGCTCTGACATAACTCTGATCCTTCCCCAGTCCATGAACGAGCATTGGACCTCTCACTCCGTCCCCATCCTTCTCAATGTCTACTCCACTCTAGAATTCCTCCACGACACATATAGGAAAAACGCTCTGAACGGGCCCCTGGTTTGGGCTGCCCATCTCTTCTCCCGCACCTATGTCACCAATCTACGATACCCTACTGCCATCGACAATGGATCTATTACCGAGACTGAAAAGGAGCTGGGCACATATCTCGGTAAAACCTTGAGCTCTGTTGGAGAGGCGTTGAAGTCACCTGGGGGCGCTCTCAGAGACGACGTGCTTGCAACAGTATGGATTCTAACAAACTACGAGGTAAGAGCATGGCGGCTTATGCCTTCGGCTTCAGATGCTAAGTTGTTCAGCTTCTCATGGGTTCCATCAACCGCATAGAGCCAATGAGTCCATGGCATCTCCACACACGAGGCCTATACAGTATCCTAAAAGCGAGAGGCACCGCCTACTTCAAGAAAGAAAGCGGCCGAGCTGGCTTTTGGCCGGCATACAACATGGTGGTACGTATCTGCGCAAGACCATTCCCTAGACACTACGTTGACAACCCAAAAGCAAGTGCAATGCCTCTTGACAAGCACCGAGTGCCCTCCAGAGTCCGAGGAATGGTTTTCTGCAGTGAGAGAGACTCTACATCCACAAGAAGGCTGGGCGCTCGAGGTGTCCTCATACATCACCAAGATTGCCCACGTGCAATGCCGCATGCTGAAGATCCTTCGGGCTCGAGACTTTGATGCTGCCTCGGCTGAATACTACGACTTGATCGGCATCTTGTTCCAAGCCGAGGACAAGCTGAAAGCATTTGAAACATTCAACATTCACGTGGACCACGACTTTGACCCGTACATGCGCAACATGCTCAACTCGGCCCGTGTCAAAGGCTATCAGGTCGTCCTATCTTTTGCCAACTTTTTAACCCACCACATCGCCTCCCCCATCCCGCTCCATGTCCTCAAATCCATTCGTGCACATTGCATCCGGCTTGTGCGTGGATCAGCACAAGAAATTATGGACGCAGTAACCCGGAACTTGGACCCAGGGGCATTCCGGAATGATCCATCCCCAAGGACTCTGTTTGATGCCCTGAAACTGATATGGCCTCTCACAGCAGTGTACCTTGTATCTTCAACTCTTCCGGAGCAGCGAGAGAGTGCAGAGAAGACACTACGGTTCATCGGCCGGGAGCTCGGAGTTCGACAGGCTCTAAGGGTGAACCGAGGAGCATCTGTGCTGCCACCAGAGGCCGAAGCCCCGTTGGAGTTGGTTGAGGACGAAACCTTTGACCCATTGCCAAAAAGCGCGGGATTGATGTGAGATATTTGTGGCTCTGTTGACAATCACGATTACTCTCAACTCTACTGACTACTCATCTGGACATGGTGAGGGGTCTTGTTGACTGGGAACTTACAACAACTGAATGCATCTACTGCAGATCTTCAGGGGTATTTCATCTATCTCGGTGGGCCTTTGTTGAGTTGAAACAACAAAACTCTACACACACGTCACTTGCGGAACTTCGCCGCCTAGTCCCTCATCATTGGGACTCTCCACTGCCCAAAGTGCGCCTCGTGAGACACGGGATGTCAGGAGATGCTGTGATGCGAAAGGAGAACGAGGCATGGGGCAACTCGCGACATGGCTTAGCCGCCGGACCCATTCCAGCGTCTAATTTACACGAGCTGAACTTGGAAGCCTCAAAATAGGATATGGAGACAATGATACGAAAAGATCGTCGGGTCAAGATGTGGCGACGAATGGCGGAAAAGAGGGCTTCCGGAGACGCCTTGTGGCGGTGCGAGCAGAAGGAGGAGGATTCCGCTTTCAACCCAGGCCGAAAAGGAGGGCTGAAAACGCCAATCAACCGAAAACGCGAGGGGATTTTTTTGGCCCAAGGGAAACGTTCCACGAGAAAGGGGATGATCAACAGGCGGAGTATGGGTCCGGCGGGTGGCGGCAGTGGAGAGACGTGGCTCGTCTCTCTCGTGTTGGGAATTGGCGTCGAATCGAGGTTTCTTGAAATGGAAACAAGGGAGAGGGGGAGGAGAATTAGCTTTTCGGAAACGGACGGAATTCTGGAGGCCTCGACCGGGTTTTGGGTCAAATTTTGTTGATGGGGATCGTATTCTGGTGGTTTGGATGGGCTTTTGGAGAAATGGTGTTTTGGGTGAGCGTGTAATCCACACTGTCCACTCACACAAATAGAGTGTTAACGTACAGTGTGTAGAGTCGAGCATGTGATCTGACGTCAAAGGTCTGAAACGGGTCGTGAGATATCCGAACCAACCACGTCTCGTTAGACTGATTCACACACACACTCTCTCTCTTGCTCAAATCATGTCTCAAACCGCTTCTGGAATCTCGATCGTGATGGTGCTCCCTGTGCTTTTTTTCTTGTTGCACGATCCCTGCAGCCTTCTCTAGCGCGTCCTCGCTTCCTACCCCGGATTTGCTCACGGCCGTTATCATCATTCGAAAGCAGGGCAAACCAGCGCAACGCAGCGGTCGGACCGAGTGAAGTCATCCAATCATGGTAAATCTTGGATTTCCAGGGAACGGCTGAAGCCGCGCCAAGTCGTCAAGGGCTTCTTCCAGGTTTTCTGACCTGGTTCGTCCGTGTGCAGTGCAATCAATGCAGATGCTCGCCCTCACCGCAACCATTCTGCCTGCCCGCCTGGTTTCATCTCTCTGACCGAGGGGGGCGTGATGCACAGTATTAGCTTGCAGCGTTTTGAGAAATACTTTTCTGGTCGAGGTGTACAAGCAACGATACGATACCACGCTGGCATTGCAGCAAATCCATACCAATGGATACTGTATCCGCACCCTCCACAACGACTTCCATACTCCACGCCCTGCTCGCGTGGGCTGGCTGGCTGGCTGTGTCCCCGTCTCGCCTTGTCTCGCCCTCGAGCAAAGCAAGTCGATGATGTAGTGGGGTCAGGGGTCAAGAAACGACGGCGGCTTCGCTGTCTGTCTTTCGACTGTCGGTCGGGATGATTTACGGCTTATGTTGACGGCCGACGATCCCTTGGTTACCTGAGCCCATTTAGAGGCGTTGTGTTCCAACATGGATAAAGTCGTGCTCCCCTGTGGCCCTCCTCCCCCTCCCACTCCCCCTCACCAGAAGGATCTTGCAATTGCAAAGGTTGCCATTGAAAAAGCGCAATCGCTCGTGTTCGTGGTCATTCCACTTACAGTCCTGTCCAGCACAGGTTATGACCCCTCCCTACAGCGTGCCATCCATCGCTTGAGGGTGGGCTACATCATAGCACTCGCCGATCCGAACCACCACCAGGGAACGCCCATTTCAAGACACTCGTCGCCACCGGCCGTCATCTACTCTACTGTATCCGCCCGCCATGTCTATGCTTAAATCTCCCACCCCAGCCAACGCGGCCCTTCTGATGCCACCGAATTGCGGCTCTCCAGTTCGTCCCCGATTCAACTCCCAGCGCACCTCGGATCGCCTGCGAGAGAGCTCGACTTTTATCACGCCACCGTTCAAGATGGGGGGCAACATCAGAAAGGGCAGAAGATCCGTATTTAAAGAGGTTGGATTGGACGATGACTTGGAATACCCAAAACCATCATCAGCACCCACACTACTACCAAGTCAACATACTACCCATACCCACCATAGTAAAAGAGAGATTACCGACAACTCAGATCCTGTCCAAACATCTCAGTCAAATAAGCGAGACTACGAACAAGGAAACGACCAGGATCACGACAGCAGCGGAGAAGACTCATCCGGGAGCAAGCGTCAACGTTCACGGCAGTTATCATTATCTTCACCAAAGACCTGGTACGCCAAACTAGCAAACACAAAGGGTCGGCCGAGAATCAAGAGCACTTCAGGTGCATCTCCAGGTGTTTCCGGTCTTCATCGCTTCACCATGATAGCACTGCTCATCGCCATTGTGCTTCCTGCTTTCAGTTGGAGAAACGGGCATTCGGTCATGGACCTCAATGGCGCCAATGCCGGTGCCATTATCCGTCGAGATAAGAGTACAACCGATGTCTGTGCTAGATGGGGCCTTCAAGCTGCCCAATTGAACGGCACGCTTTATCTATATGGTGGTCGAGCCAGGTCCAAGGCAGACCAGACGGAAGATACATGGAACAATGACTTTCTGACGCTGGATCTCACCAAGGACTGGGACGTTGCCTCACCTGAGCTCAAGGGGCTCGAGAGGCCCGATGGTCCTCCCGAGGTGTCCATGGGCTATCTTTGGCACGACTACAACAACCTCTACCTATACGGAGGTCAGTTTTCCGATTCGCCATACGTCGAGCCCGGGCCCGAGTCCCTCTGGCGTTATTCCATCGCCGACAGCGCATGGACCGAGCTCAAGAACCCCAAAACCTCTGCGGGCAATGAGTCTGAGTCTGGCAATCAACCTGTTCACCGTGCTGCTGAAGGGGCAGGTCTTTCCGTTCCCGAACTCGGCCTCAGTTGGTACTTTGGTGGTCATCTCGACTGGGCCACCACTCCAGGCTGGTCGCGCGACATCGACAGGGTATACCTCAAGAGTCTGCTCGAGTTCACGCACCCAGGCTATGTAAACTCGGGTGTTGACAAGCTCTCCACCGGCTCGGGCGCGCCTGAAAGTGGTACCTTTCGAAACATCACCAAGGCGGGTGTCCAGAGCGGCAACTTCACCGAGAGAGCGGATGGTGTCCTCGTGTTTGTTCCCGGATGGGGAGACATGGGGGTTTTGATTGGCCTCGCCGGAGGTACCAACGAGACCTTCACAGAGGATCTCAAGACGCTGGATGTTTACGATATCGCCAACTCCAAGTGGTTCCACCAGGAGACATCTGGAGACACGCCGAGCGTTCGTGTCAATCCCTGCGCCGTCATCGCTAGTGCGCCAGATGCCTCGAGCTTCCAGATCTACATGTTTGGTGGACAGAACCTGCCATTCGTAAGTCCTCGTATAGATCTCATGACTGCAACCCAACCTGCTTACACATGCATGACAGGGAAGCCAGACGCAATACGACGACATGTACATCCTCACCATCCCCTCCTTCACATGGATCAAGGTCGATCAGAAGGGCAGAAACGTGCCAGCTGCGCGTGCAGGTCATTCGTGCGCCATGTACGACGGTCAGATGGTGGTGGTGGGCGGTGTGGGCGAGGACATTGAGTGCGATCCAGGCATGTACGTGTTTGACGCCTCGTCGCTAGAGTGGAAGGACAAGTTCCAGGCCGCGGACCACGGCGGGGACCATCACCCGGGAAATCTCGTCCTCGCCGGGTCCTTCGGGTACCAGGTTCCGGACGCCGTACACCAGGTCGTGGGTGGAGACAGCGACGGCGGAGCTACGGCGACGACCCCCGCTGCGGGGCCGGCCACCGGCGGTCCGTTTGCCACGGGGAAGCCGCCCGTGTTCACCATCACACAGGGGGCGACAGCTACGGTCCGAGTTGGAGAGACAGGAACCTCGACTGCATCACCCGAAGATGACGACAAGGACGGCGTTAATGGCGGCCTCGTTGCCGCTGGTGTCATTGCTGGCATATTCGGCGCTCTAGCTCTATATCTCGGCTTCTGTGCTTGGCTTTACCGCCGTCAAGTCAGGGCGTATCGACACCATCTCGCCGTGACTAACCGGTACTCGGGTATCTCCAACAGCACGTTCGACCCATCTCCAGCTTCTTCAGGAAACGCAACCGCCGCCACTGCCGCTGGTGCTGCTGTTGCTGCCCGCCTAAACCGAAGCTCCTCCCGCGAGAGCCTCTTTGGCTGGGTCGGGCCCAGCCGTGATCAGGGATGGACCACGGAGCCCAAGTGGCGGACCGAAGACGAAGACGACACCACGCCCAGTGCGATGGGCTCCAGCAGCGGTGGAGGGGTGCCGAAACCCAACGAGGACGTCAGGCCTGGGACGAGCGGCAGCGGAGGTTCAACGGAGGGGTTGCTCGAGGGCCAAGAGCCGAGCTTCTTCAGTGTTGTCATGGGACCAAGGAGGGCGTTGCGGGTGGTCAACGGCGCAGAGTAACAATTGCCGACAAGATGGTTTTAAAAGGGGACACTTGAGAGGTAAAGAATGGTGTTTAATTCTGGAGAGTTTGCAAACTGGGTAGGTGATGATGATGACGATATATATATGAGCTGGTGGCATTTCTAACGCCGCTACATTCGCTGATACCCCCCTATTTCTTCCGCCTTTGCAGTGGGCGGTATACTACCAAGCAACAGAATTTGATGACAATATAAATGTAATTTGGACATGATGAAACAAGTCTTTGAAGCCATTGATCTGTTCGTAACGTCGTCTAACCGATCCGCATAAAAACACACAATGTTGTATAAACAAATCACCCAACCCCCAATGCCGATCCGTCCTAGGACAGGAAGGATCATGGGCAAATCTGTACATCTTGCTGCGCCAAAAACGCCGATTCTCTCTATCCAAGAGATGCCCGTCCTTTCGCTAAGAATGCTAAACATGAAGGATTTCTCTAGGTCATGAAAAAAGAAAAGAAAAGAAAGGAAAATGGAAATCATTTGCGCGACCACTTCTTGAGCTGCTTCTCGGGGATGGTGTTGACAAAGGCCTCCTGGAGGAAGTGCTTCCAGACCTTGTTGCTCTTCTTTCGAGTCGTCTTTTCGCCCTTCTTTCCTCCCTTCTTTTTCTTCCTCGACTGGTCAACGTCCGAGTCAGAGCCATCAGGATTCTCCTCCGGCTCTAGGTCGTCATCATCGTCGTCGTCGTCTTCGAAATCATCGTCAACCTCCTCGGCCGGCTTGGCCTTGCCCTTCTCCTCTTGCTTTGCGATTCTTTTCGCGAGCCTCAAGTAGCTCCTAACCGTCAAGTCGGGGAGCTTAAAGATCTTGTCGGTAAAAGTGCTGTACTCGACCTCGTAGTTGAACTCGCGTGGCTGTGGAGTGTCATGGTTGGGCACCTCATCGCTAAAGTCTCCGTCGCGCCACTTGGACCCGTCTGCGGGCTCCGTCATGTCATTGTTGATGTAGGTGAGGTTGGCAAAATACTGTGTGTATCCGGTGAAAGTGAAGGGCTGCATAGAGTACGCAGGGCCAGGGAGCGATTCCTTGGGCGGATCATCCGGAACCACAAGTTGGGGGTTCTTGGGCTTCTTCTTTCCCTTCTTGCCCTTCCTCTTCTTCTTTCGTTCAGCTTCGAGGTCTCTCTTGAGCTCTTGACGGCCCTCGTCCTCGGGCTTGTCAAATTCCGGGAGTTCAGTGATCTGCTCAGGCACCTTTGCGTTCACATCAAAGGTATCGGACCAAATCGGGGCGTTCTCTAAGCCGCTGATGTTGTACTCGATGACACGGATGGTGGGGAAGTAGTTGGGAACCACGCTGGGGCTGACCAAGGACACCTGGTATCGCTCGCCGTATTTGCCACCAATCTTCTTGAGGCCCTTCTTCTTCTTCCCCTTCTTTCCCTTCCTTTTCTTTCCAAGGTCGTCCACTTCGTCGTCCTGGGCGTCATCCTCGTCATCCTCGTCATCCGCTTCCAAGCCCTTGATAGCCACATTAGGCAAGCCGGTCCATGATTCCCTGAGCTCCACGAGGTAATCACTCTTCGATTCGACAGAAAAGTCGTCCTGGATGGGCTCGCGATCGGCAGCAGCCTGGTCGTAGAGGCTCAGATCAATGTCTTTGGTGTCTTGGAACAGGAAGTGGTCAATGTTCATGTGACCATAGACGGAGCCAGTCACGACATCGCGGAACTGCTTCAGCCATAGAGTGTACTTTTGCCAGCACGTCTCGTCCCAGTTTTGCTTATTCTCGGTCCTCGCAGGTGGGACGTGGCCGATCAGGATGGCCTTCATGCGGCGCTCGCGCAGGCGCTGAAGCTGAACGCTCAACCACTCGAGATGCTTAAAGCCAGGTTCGGAGGGATCGGCGCAGCCATCGACGCCAGCGTTGCGATCAAAGAAGTACATGGTGTTCAGGCTGATGACGGAGAGCTTGTCCGGGATAACCTCGACCTCGAACCAGCCGCCAAAGGCAAACGAGTGGCGCTGCTCCTCGGGGATGAAGCGATGCCATATCTCGCTGTAGGCCTTGAGCCACTTGTTGGGGCCGGGGTAGAAGATGTTGTGCGGGAGGAAGTCATTGTTACCAAAGGTCGGAATGACGGGGATGTCGAGCTGGCCATTGTCGGAAAAGGTTTCGATGATCTTCTGGGCGACCTGTCGATTCGTTCCCAGCACGTGGCCAGAGTTTCGAGGCAGCTTCTCATCGCTGTCGTGACGCGCAGTATCGCCAGTCCATACGACAAAGTCGATGTCGTCCTTTACATGGGCGCGTATCCAGTCGAGGGTCGCGTCCACAAGAGCCAAGGGCGAGTCGCAGTCGGTAGTCTCGGCGCCGTAGGTTCCCGCGGGGCCCTCTTTGCGGTGGCATGCGACGCCCTCTGCGGTGGAAGAATAGGCCTTGTAGAATTCATCTGGGTGGAAATCTGTAGAGTTTTTGAGTTCGCGTTAGCCATGGCTGTAGGTCTCGCCGAAAGGGGAAGAGGACGTTGTGCACACCACCACTGCTCGAGCAAGGCCGATGCCGTTGAAGGGCACCAACCAGAGGCTGCCAGCGACGCACGCTGGGTAACACGTACCTGTTATGTGAAGAAATTTCCCATTTAGCTTCCTGCTCGGCTGCTGCGCGCTTTGCGGTGCCGCGAATGAATTCGTGCTGAGAACTCTTTGGTCGTCGTTGAGAATTGGGGATGGGATGACGGTTTGGAACAAGAGAGAGGCTGCCACGAGCAGTCGGGCGCCTGTAAGCGGCATCTTGCGTATGCCCTCGCTTGTGTCCAGTCTGAGAGGCGAGGTCTGTCTTTATTTCGTATGTCGGTTAATCAAGGGCGATTGGTTCGATGACTGTTGAAGTCGTCGCGAAAAGTCGTCAATTTGGATGGTGTAAGAAGTAAGAAATGTCGAGGATCGCTGAGGCTGAGATTGAGTAGGTAATTAGGGCGAGGCAAGCGTGAGGTCATTCCCTGCAGGGAAAGAGGAAAAATGATGGGGGACCCCTGTCAGTCTCGGACACGTCCGTTCCAGCGGGTTTAGGTAGGCGTCCAATAGGGGACGAGGGAGGAAGAGAAGTGCCTTTACAGGGCGAGAGGATGTGCAAGAGAAAAGTAGTTTGATGAGAGACTCCACCGCTCGGTGAACCGCCACCGCATTCGAGAAAATGGCAGGGCCAGGGCCATTTTATCTTGACGAGGGAGAGGCGATATCTATGTTTTGAAGACAATAGTAACAAAGATTCGAAACTGCCCCTCCCCCACGTTGTGACTGCTGCTCCTCCTCCTCCTGGGCAGCTCGTGCGCCGTGTGTTCACGCCTAGGCGCCTGGTGATGTTGAACCCATAACCAATCTTGGGCGGGTCGGACTACACGTGTGCTGATGGACTGGATACCGGCTGAATGACAGCAGAAGAGGGGGGAGGGGTCAAAGGGAGAAGATCGACCAGGAAGCACACGACCAGTTTCAGATAACTCATGTCTTTGTGTTGATTGTCATTCTTTGACTCGGCTGGTCATCTTTGTCGAGTCAAGAGACTAGACTCAACATCTCTCTCTCTTGCACACTCTCCTCCAACAAAGACATCTTCATTTCCATCTTCATTTTCAGGGTCCAAACTCACCTCAAAGAAACCGCCAATAAACACATTCCTAGCCCCAGGGGTGGTCCAACGGCACATACGTAATGTTCATGGGTAAGGCCCACAACCAGCCATCAAGGTTGACCCCATCCACCCATCCCATCCCTTTCTTCGGCCTCGAGCCGACAACGACAGGACGCATCCACCACGGCGGTTTCTGCGCAAGTGATTTGTCGGGCGTGGCTGTGCCGCCCACAGCCAAGTTTGTTGTGTGGTACCGCGTGGGCTCTTCATCACGGTTTCTCTGCTCTGAGAGTGAGACGGATCAAAGGTGTGTGTGGTGTATCTCGGTGTGTCATTGGACACTAACTTCAAACCCCATCTTCTCAACTCCCCGAACATGTGTGTCCTCGTGATGCCCCCCAAGTCTTTGAATGGCTGTCGAAGAGGAGAAACTCACCTCCTCCCCCATCTAAGCGGTCAAGCAAGCGGCATATCGCGGCTAGATACTCGGAGGAGCCAAGGCAACTGGATCAGCTCGCGTGAGCAGAGTGGCACGATGCCCGTCAGACAATGCATCTTCTGAACCTGTGTGAACCCCATCGTCGAAACGGTCCAGATCACTTGGACTGGCGACATGTTGGAGAACGTGACCATTTTCAATGCGCGACATCCGCTTCTCTAGGGTAGCCCGAGCCCCACTGCACACAGTGCGTGAGACGCTTCGCTAACAGCTCCACGCTAGTTAGTACTGACAAATATGCCGCCTATTTTTTTTTCGCGTCGTTTTTTTTTTTCTCTTTCTTCTTCACGCAACATTGTCTCCTCGATGGCGCCGGCACCATCCAAAGCTGGCGTCTCGATCATCCCCGTTTTCCTCTACGGGTGCTCATCTTTTAGGGGAGGCCGTTGCTAGACCATTTCGCCGCTCGTTTGAGGGAGGCCATACGTTTTCGTGTGATGGCTTCCTATGGTTTTTTTCGTGGCTACATGACTTTTGCTCGAGTACATTTTCGTGATCCTTCCAAAGTGTCGGTATGCCTTGTGCTACTGCACCCCGTGAAACTGGCTATAGACTCCCCGAGGTGATGTCCTCGCCGTACATCAACTGGTGATCTCATTGCCTCTGTTCTGGTGTGCCGAATGTATCCGTGTTGGATGCCAAAGAGTACCTCAGTTGACTCGACACTTGACCTCAACTCAACACATGGGTTGTACTCTGTACAGGGACTGCGAGACATACAGTTACCCAGGTGGCTTAACGAGAGCCGAGGAACTCATGGCGCCCTTCTAGACACCGGAACTAGCGCAAAAAGCCATTGATGCTTTGAACTGGCTCGCTTGTCTCTATTCCCATAACCGAAACCCACAACCATCGCCAACAGCAACAAAAAGAAACAACTCCAAAAAACATACAACACCGAGGATTCGCTGGTCGTCACCGACCCAACTACTAATTCAGCACTCACCAGTTTATCGAACGGAGAGCAGACGGGATCCCGAGTTCTCTGATGGCTATGGTCGTATGTGCTTGTCTCGTCGTCGGTTGGAGGTTATGAGCTCTCCATTTGCATGACCATGATCCGGAAGGACTCCAAGAACCTCCGAGTCAACCCATTAGTTTATGGCGCCAAGCTCGGCAGAGCCTCCGAGCCTCTAGCCGTTCCATGGCGCGGTCTAAACCTCCGAACCTAACCACCCCATCGGATCCTCAAAGGAGGACAATGGCCCCTTGTTTCTTACCGAACCATCTAGCCGGTTTCGAGTACCTCTTACTAAAGAGTGCCTGGCTTAAGCACAATTCCTTTCCACATAGTCAACCCTCAGTTGTACTGGCAAAGTTTTTAAGATCCCAAAAGTACCCCATGTTGAATTGATCCCAGATACCAAATGTTGACTCGCTTCGTACATTTCAATCATCCATATTAAACCATTCCTCTCTATTCATTTAAGCCTCGCCCTTCCAGTACTTGGTTGGCACAAAAGGCATCTTGGTCACCACACCCTGGCGCTTCTTTCCTCGGACAACCACGTCCACCTCGGTGCCGGCCTTGTGCTGCCCGTTCTTGATGTATCCCATGGCAATGTTCTTGCCCAGCGTAGGGCTGGGGACACCACTCGTGATGGTACCAATCTTCTCACCATCCTTGTGGATCTCGGCACCCTCACGAGCAGGTGCTCCCTGGACGACGAGTCCAACTCGTCGTCGAGCCACGCCCGAACCACCCTTGCTCTTGGGTGTCAGTTGGGGAAGGATGACCTCGGCGCCGTGGAAGCCACCGGACTGGCGGCGGGCTGGGGGGATGATCCAGCTCAGACCCGCCTCGACGGGGGTCGTGGTGTCGTCGAGGTCGTGGCCGTAGAGGCACATACCAGCCTCAAGGCGGAGAGAGTCACGGGAGCCCAGGCCGGCGAGCTGCAGGCGCTCGGGACCGGCCTTGGCCAGGAGGGCCTCGATGGCGGGAGGAGTCGTCTCAAAGGCAGGATACGCCTTGCCGTTGAAGGAGATTTCAAAGCCATCCTCGCCGGTGTAGCCACCGCGGCTGATGAGCACGGGGTGAGTCTTGCTGCCGTCGGCAAGCTTCAGCTCACCATAGACGGCGTTGCCAAAGTAGAGCTCCTTGAGGTTGATGTCATTGGCGAGGACCTCGCTGAGAACCTCGGCGCTCTGGGGGCCCTGCAGAGCAACCAGACCAGAGTTGTCGAGCCGAGTCCACTGAACGTCACCGCCAAACTTGCCGAGCTCCTCGTCAAAGTACTTGGTGTCCTTGTCGAGGCAGGCACCGTTGGTCACGACGTAGTACTCATCCTCACCGAGCCTGGTGACGACGGAGTCATCCACGATACCACCAGAGCCGGGCCACAGAAAGGTAGTCAGCTTGCTCTGCATGAGACCATGGTTGGCCCAGTCCGAAGGCGTAAGCTTCTCGAGGAAAGCAGCAGCGTCCTTGCCCTTGAAGATGTGCTGCACCATGTGGCTCACATCGAAGAGCGAGGCGTGGTTCCGGGTCCAGTGGTGAGACTGGGCGAGCGAGAGGTCGGAATACTGCACGGGGAGCGAGTACCCAGCAAAGGGGACCAGCTTTCCGCCCTTGGCGACGTGCAAGTCGTACAGCGGCGTCTTCTTGAGGTCGGAAGAAGCACCGGATGCGCACCGCACGCTCTGCTGCGAGAGCCGGAGGGCGGCGAATGACGTAGGACGGGCAGTGGCGGAAGCCAGAAGACGGGGACCAGCCCTCGCAGCCATGTTGAGGCCCTTCATGATGATCCAATTGACGGTATTGATGGTAAGAAAAGAGTCAATTGATCGATGGGGAGGAAGATGAGGGGATGTAAGAAGCAAGTAAACAAGAGGCCGAGAGGGCGCTCAGCAACTTTTACTCACTCGAAAGTTACTAACCGTCCTCCGGGCCGCGCTTGCACCTGCACCTGCGGTACCACCTTTGACTCTCGGCGGGGCCTCGGATTGCCGCGCGCGACCTATCAACCATCAACCACGGTCTTTCCTTCCGAAAACCGACCCCGGTCCCCCGGAGCGCCCTCCGAGCTCCGAGCAACGGAAAACCCGCAACTCGGCACTTTTGGACGGAGCAATGCTGGGTCACTGGCATTGACGGTATCTGCATCATGTTTGAGTGTTTTTGAACTTTCATTCTCAGCGCGCGATATAGTGGTACCTCTCGATGAGGCCCAGCAACTACATATAACCAAAAAGTATGCCAATTACAGCTGATGCCCCCGCCGCGGCTCGTCTACCGTGATTCCTCTAAGCGCGCGGACTCTGACCGAGCAACAACCAGACGCCACCTAACAAAACAAGACACCGCAGCAAAGCCTCGCTTGAGTCTGCCGACAGCTTATTGCTGCTCAAAACTATACTTCAGCCAACTTCCCAGTGCCTGAAGACTTTCCCATCGCACGTTCTCGTCATCCGACTGCATGAGCTCCATAATCCGTCTCTTGAGTCCCACCCTCTCCAGTTGGTATCTCTTCTCAGGAACCTCCTTCACCAGGCACCCAACGTCGTTGCAGGCGATAGCGAGCACCTGCTTGTCGTTCTCCCATGGCTGTCGCATAATCTCGGCCAGCTTCCGAGGGATCTCTCCGTTCTCATACTCGAGGATCTTTCGGGCATTTTCAGCCCAAAAGACTGTGCTTCGGTGAGGCGGCGACCATCGGAGGTGGCCAGCCTGCACCTCGGCCACGTATTCATCAAATGTGGTCTTAGTCTTGGTGTACTCCTCTAGCATTTCTTTGAGGCTTGAGAGGTCCTCCAACAGGTCAGGGTCGGTGAGATGGCGGCTACCGATGTTGTCCAGGAGGGCGGGGAGACGAGCGAGAACAGCGGTAGGGAGCAGAGACTTTTGGTTCTTCTCGAGGAGGTTGTAGAGTGTGGACAAGATTAGTCGGGTTGTCTTTTCCTTGGGCGACAGTCGCAGAAGGTGAGTGTAAAGCAGAACAATGTCGTACTCACTGGGGAGGGATTAGTAAAACACTGTAGGATATGATCGGGTGGAACTTACTCGTTGAGGTCATCGCCAATGTCCTCGGCCTCGAAGCTTATCTGCCAGATGACGAGGAGAGCATGGTAGAGGAGCTGTAGGCCAACTCCACCGCCCAACGAGCCCTCGAAGCCGGTGGAACGTGTGCTCGCGTTGCCGCTCCAGAGACTGGCGGATGAGTTGCCCCCGTTGCCAATGCCAGCTGCCGTCTGGAGGATCTTGATGAGGGGTTCAACCGTCTCGCTTCGCTGGTTCCAGAACTGCACCCTCGACACATGACCAAAGAGGAGGGATGAATACTCCTGCACAGCGATATCCTGCAGACCGGCATCGGAGCTCTTGGCCAAGCCAGAAAGGTAAGAGAGCACCACGGGCAGAGCCTGGAGTGTCGCCTGGGACTCGTCTCGAGCGAGAGCCATGAGTGTGGTCAGGGCGTGGGCAGTAAGCAATGGGATAGGGTCCTCAGGGTTGGTAGAGTTGAGCAGAGGCAAAAAATGTCGATAGGGCTCCTTGGTCTTGAATAAGGCTTTGGCTAGGGACGGAACAGCTAGGAGGAGAAGTAGGTTAGAATCAATTGCAGTCTCGATGGTGGAAGAGTGGCGATAGAGGTAAAAGGGTTCTGGCATCCCTGCCTCTTGTCGCGCGTGGGCAGGTGCGAGATGAGCTTACCCTCAAGCAGATCGCCTAGCAAAACGAGGATGTACTGGCTCACGTTGGCATGCTTTCCTGCCGTCTCGAGAACACTGGTCTTTCCCGAATCGCCAACAAACAAGACGCGGTATCCATCGATATCCCCCGAGACAATCTCCTTTCGCTGCTCAGGCTTCTTCGCCTTGTCGACGGCGCGAATCTTGGCATACTGCTCCTCGGTGAGGGTGCCTGCCCTGACGGCGCCGTCCCATGGGATAGGTCGCTGGCGGATGTTGCTCTGGAGAGAGGCCAGGTACGTCGGCGGGTCGAGCGACATGATGACGGCGTCGCGGCTGCGAGCAGCAGAATATACGAGCGGTCGGACGATGGGCCGAGGGGGGAAGCCGAGGGGCGGGACGGAAGACGGGGGTTCGAATGGGAAAACGGATGAAAAGAGCGAGCTGAGCTGGTGAGATGAGGTTGCCGGTGATGCAACCAAGCAAGCCGGGCGGAGCGTCACAGCTGCCAACCCAACTGGAACCTGGAAACTCTGGAGCTCAAAAGGACGCTAACTTAGCCACGGATCAAGCCACGATTATATGTGGCTCGAGCTCATGTGGCTGCTTGCATGCAGCGTGTGGCTAGTGCACGGCAGGCCATGTGGTTAGAGCTGGTTGCCTGACCAAAGGTTCCAGGCCGCCCAACTTGGAATTGATCCCTGAAGGTCCGTCCCAACCTCCCAGTTTTTTGTTGATGTCGTCGTCTGACGGCCACATCCTTAGCCAAAACCCCGTAAATACCCAAAATACCCAATGAGATGGTGGAACCCTCGGTTGCAGGGACGTTGGCCCCTGGATGATTAATTAGAGCATGCATCAGACGCGTTCGCGCCTCCCGCCATGCAATCAAAGGCGCTCGTCCCAGGGTGTACGTGTACGTACCCTCGTGTCAGTCTCAAGTTCCCCAGGGCCAAGCACTGTAGGCGGTCTAGCTCCAGGGCCATGAACACGGCCTTGGAAGCTGTCGGCTCTAGAACACCCCCCGGTCCATCCCGCGGACCAGGCGCTTTTTTGCCCTGAGCTACGTTATCGATAGTTGTCCAGTGAGCGAGCACAGGCTTGGCCAGTGGAGGTGTCATGAGCTGGCACCCCGCCATTGTTCGTCGCTGTCCGACACCAACGTCACTCTCGAAACCTGAGCTGCATGTGAAGCTTTCCAACCGACAAGACCTGTTTAGACCGACAAGAGCAAAAGGACTGAGTCTCCCCCTGCCTTCTAACGTGGTATTGAATTTCGCTGATTTTTTTCCCTCGTCACTGTGGATCCAGGGACCCCTTATTTCCCGCGTGTCAAGTGCGTGCCCGGTGACAGACACGTCGTGAGAAATCAAGAGGTTGGGTGTAAGTGGGAGGTTGGGAACCAGAACGAAGCCTCTCCCGCAGCCCAGCACCAGCACCAGCCGCTTAGTTAAAAGTCTTGCTGCAGCGCCCAGCTTTTGACACTGCCAAATTCTCGACTTTAATTTTTTTCTCCCTCCATCCTAACTCCAACAATCTCAACAGGCTTTTCCTCCCTCCCTCTCCTCATTGAGCATCATCCTGGGGGCCTCGCTTCGTCATCCTCACCCTCACATACCGCCTATACGAGCCGCACTTCCAGGTTTTGGGCACTAATACCTAATACGCACTCGACCTCACCGCCCGCATTCCCCATTCTCCCCCCCGGCGACACACCCGCTTCTGCCGCATTCCAGAACCGTTTGTGCGAGGGCCTGTCAGATAATCTCTCAACGTTTGACTCACACGAGATCCATTTAAAACCTCGAGTCAATTCGGTATCGGTGTGAGCTTGGACTGGAATTGGATTCTACAACATCCACAGCGACAAAGGCGCACTGCGCAGGGAAAGAGAAGAAAAGAGAGCACCAACCAAACCAACCACAGAAAACAAGCCGCCGCCATGCGCTTGTCGTCAAGGCAGCTGGTGCTCCTCGCCGTCGCAGGCTTGGGATCTGCTAAGCCGTTTCCCCGAGATGATCTACACGATCTCGGCTACTCTTATCTCAAGCCCCGCGCCTGCGATTCATACTGCGGCTCTGACAACCAATACTGCTGTGGCTCCAACGAGGTCTGCCAGACTGCCGATGGCGTCGCAAACTGCGTCAAGGGCTACATCGGTGCCTTCACCACCACCTGGACCGAGACCAAGACATACACCAGCACAATCATGACCCGCTGGGAGCCTGCTCCCGAACCCACCGAGGGCGTCGACTGTGTGCCCTCGAACGACGAGCAAGAGGCCTGCGGCTACATCTGCTGCGCCGGCTGGCAGACATGCGCCTTCGACGGCCAGTGTTCGGCGAAGCCTGGCTACGACGAGCCCACTGCTGTTATCATTACCAGCGACGGCAAGGTCACAACCCGCTATTCAGCTCCTTACCGAGTCACTGGCACCACCACCATCACCACCAGCGGCGTCCAGAGCACCGAGACTGAGACCGAGACTACTTCCGAGGCCACGGCCACCGAGACCAGCGATGAGGCTGCGGCTGGAGAGGGTTCCACCGGCGGCGGCGGTCTCAGTGCTGGCGCCATTGCCGGCATTGTCATCGGTTCCGTTGCTGGTGTCGCTCTCCTGCTGCTGCTCTGCTTCTGCTGCATCGCCCGTGGCCTTTGGCTTGCTCTCTTTGGCAAGAAGGACAAGAAGGATAGCCGTGAGCAGGTCGACATCGTCGAGGAGCGGTACTCCCGTCACGGCAGCCGTCCCCCGCCCTCTGCATACTCTCGCAAGTCTCGCATGAGTGGTGCCCCATCCGCAGCCGGTGACCGCCGCGAGAAGAAGTCGAGCGGTAAGAAGTGGCTCGGCATCGCCGGTCTCGCGGCTACGCTCCTGGCTCTGCTCAACCTGAAGAAGGACAAGCGACCTGCTAGCAGCAAGCCCGCGCGGTCATCCCGGGGGTCTTCGCGATACAGCGACTCTTACTACTCATACAGCGACTACACCGGCACAAGCCCCAGTAAGTTCAGCTTCTAAACACGACATCAAGGTATCTCAAACTAACAACATAAATAGGTAGCTCAAGCTCTGGTGGACGAACACACCGCACCCGCCGTACACGGGACAGCCGCTCGAGGTCATACTACTCCCGATCTCCTCGACCATGATCTGAGACGGCGGCTTCTCACTCACCCTTCATCACCACCATCTGCCTCCCACATCTGTACATGTCTTCGCATTTGACATAGGGACTCGAGCTGAAATGGATATACGCTCGACTTGTTGCTTCGCACATTGGGCCACTGGCGTTTCCGGTTTTCCCGTATATAATGGTCTCCTGTTGATTTGTTCCCTTCCTCTTTTCTCATCGTCCCAATCGCCCCCCCCCTTCCTCACGCAACCCCGTTCTCGACACTTAGTTTTCACCACGATTGTTTTTTGCGCGCATGGATTATGGCTATGGTTATGTTTTTTTAAGAGATCACGTCACGAGGGAAAGTAGAGATGACTTACCACGAAAGGTCAAGAAAAATTCACGAGTTTGATATATAAAGATGAATATATCGATGAGGCATGGCATAATGGATTAAAGAAAGCAAACCTCATTTTCACACCCAACTTTTTTACCCACTTTTTTTTTTCGTCAACTTGCATGTGTCTGTTGTTCATTAATGAATTAGCGAGCGACCTCTTTTCAATTGCTCGTTTTTGAACGATCAAAGATCCAAGGTCGCGCTGGCTTCTCAGGTAGGTAGCTAACTCATCATCATCATCTTCCAATGACAAGAGGGTGATTGTCTTTTCTTACACGCCGCCAAAAACCTCGAACCCTCGTCTAAAATGAATCTTCCCCCGCTTCGCTCCACAACGTCACAAAACGCACTTTTATCGGCGAGATTTCATAGATTGTGCCGGCACCAGAGTCATCATCTCTTTGCTTTTTGAAATTTGTTTCGTAGCCCTTTTTCTTTTTTGCTACGTGACATGCAACGATGAACCTTCGCCACTCCTGAGACCCAGAAACGCAAAAGAAACAAGATCCGTGTCCGTGTCCGCGTCTATTCATCCTGAACAACGTTGCCCTTCTCGGAAACGTACAGACCGTCCAAGAACTGTGATGCACCGCGTTAGCAAATCGTGGCTCTGAGGATTTGCGTCGAGTTCGACCCTCTGTCGCTTGCCCTACCTTTCGGATATCCTTGTTTCGCACTCTGCAGATCTGCTGGATATCGGCGGCGCTTTGGGAGACGTTCTGGATGTCGTTGCCGGAAAGGACGAGCTCGTCCTTCTGGGAGGTCGAGACATCGACCTCGACACCGGGCTGCATGACGACGCGGCGGACGAGCTTCTCGCCTACGAAGTTTCGGATCTCAACCTCGAACAGGTCGGTCTCGGCGTTCTTGGAGACGTTGACGTTGATGGGGAAATGGGCGTAGACGTATCGCATCTTGTACTTGAAGCCCTTTGTCACACCGACGATCAGGTTGTTGATGATGGTGCGGACAGTTCGGAGGGTGGCGACGTTCTTGCGGACACCATGGTGGATCTCGATCGAGATGGTGTTCTTCTTGGGAACGGTGAAGTTGACGGCCAGGTGGCTGAGATCCTTGACCAGCTTGCCTCGGGGGCCCTCGACGGTGACAATTCGCGACTTGATGGCGACCTTGACTATAAGACACAGTTATGTCAGTATTCCGTGCCGTCTCTCAATTCCTCCGACGCCGTCCGTGGACAAATCCCCAATAGCCCGGAGCTCCACGAGAGGATTTTTGAACATTGCTGTGCGCAAGGCGCAACAAAACTCCATCGCGAGGAAATTCCAGCTTTGTCGGGAAATTGATCCCAGGATCGGCGACGGGTGTGTAAATTTCAAAGGGAGGAGAAAGGGCGCAACGTACCCCCCTCGGGGATCTCAAGGAGCTCCTGGGAATGAATGTACTTCATCCTGCCGGCTGTGGGAGGGTTAGTTGAATTGTCGGGGGGTTGAGGGTATCTGGGAGAATCGGCCGCGAATTGATTTCGACTTGGTGTGCGGGTCGTCGAGTAAAAAAAGACGGCGATTTCGTGTGCGAGGGGTCACGTGCCGTGTGCCCCTCGTGTGGGCAAGAGAGACCTAAAGCTGGCGGATCCCGGGTGTTTTGTTTCTCCGGAGGAAGCTCTATCCAATGAGACACTGTAGTGAGTTGAGAAGAGGACAAGAAACAGCTTTGGGAGTGAAAATCAGACTGATATGGCGACTTTAAGGTAACCGTACCTAATTAAACACTTCTATATAATATTCCACTTAATTCATCCAAGTTTTTAAGCGCAATTGAACAACTATCAGCCATCAATATCCTCACCTTCACCCTCCAACCCAACTCGGACCACATGCAACGGAGAGCTCGGGTGGGTCCCCACCGGTCCCCTGCCCCCAGCCCCGGCCGATACGTCAGCGCCGCCGACCTCCGACGTCGTCCTCACCACCAAAAGCCCAACCAACCCCATCCGCGCCAGCCTCAGCCTCGCAGCCTCACCCACCCCCTTCTTCAAGCAACGACAAGATAAAGAGAGAGAGAGACTCGCTGCCGCCAGCCATGTCGTACTTTTTCGCGACCCCCGTCGACATCGACATTGTCCTCGACGATGCCGACGACCGATCCATGGTCGAAGTCAAGCTCGACAAGAACCGCCGTGAGAAGGCACCCCTCTTCATGGATGGCGAGTCTGTCAAGGGCGCCGTCACCGTCAGGCCCAAGGACGGCAAGAGGCTCGAGCACACCGGTATCAAGGTGCAGTTTATCGGCACGATAGGTACGCGGCACCTTGCGCGGGACACGATGGCACCGGCGTTGCCGCCCAGCCCCTGAAACCTCACACCCCTCGATGCGCCTGCGCGATGAGCTCCTCCATCAGATGCTAACCCAGCCGCGCAGAAATGTTCTTTGATCGCGGCAACCACTACGAGTTCCTCTCCCTCAACCAAGAGCTCGCCGCGCCCGGCGAGCTCCAGCACCCCCAGACCTTCGACTTCAACTTCAAGAACGTCGAGAAGCAGTACGAGTCGTACAACGGCATCAACGTCAAGCTGCGCTACTTTGTGCGCGTCACCGTCTCGCGCCGCATGGCCGACGTGATCCGCGAGAAGGACATCTGGGTCTACAGCTACCGCATCCCGCCCGAGATGAACAGCAGCATCAAGATGGACGTGGGCATCGAGGACTGCCTCCACATCGAGTTCGAGTACAGCAAGTCCAAGTACCACCTTAAGGACGTCATCGTCGGCCGCATCTACTTCCTGCTGGTCCGCCTCAAGATCAAGCACATGGAGCTGTCCATCATCCGGAGGGAGACGACCGGCGCCGCCCCCAACCAGTATAACGAGAGCGAGACCCTGGTGCGGTTCGAGATCATGGACGGCTCACCGTCGCGCGGCGAGACCATCCCCATCCGACTATTCCTCGGAGGCTTCGACCTGACACCTACCTTCCGCGACGTCAATAAGAAGTTCTCCACGCGCTACTACCTGAGCCTGGTCCTCATCGACGAAGGTAAGCCGGTGTTCATACCCATGCCTCTGAGCAACCTGCTGACAAGACACCCCAGATGCCCGACGGTATTTTAAGCAATCTGAAATCATCCTTTACCGTCAAGCCCCCGATGCCGCCCCTCTCCCTAACGCGGGCACCCACGCGCTGGCGGCGCACCCAGAGAACAAGCAGATAAGCGCTGCTGCCCAGGCATAAAGATGAGATACTTAGAAGTCATTCTTGTTGATCCGGTGTATATTCTTGTCAGCTCTCTGCGCGTTTTCTAGCATCGGTTCTGGCGTTTGGTTCAAATATGGGAATAACCGGGTGATGGAGCTAGTGCAGTCCTGTCCTTTCGTATAAACAAGTCATCCTTCATATGAAACAATTAATCAATCCGGTATGATCCCATAAACATGTCCTACCTAGGTATCGCGCCCCTGTGAGTCTTTAAAGCAAACACGTTTAGTCTACATGAACCGCCTCCCGCCTCCCACTCGGCGGCGCTCATACAATTTCCATGACATCGTCCGCCTCGAATCCAAACTGGTTGTTGTGAATGGCCGCGATCCGGTCCAGCTCATCCTGATACTGCTTCCGGATATCCGCCAAGGACACCACCTTGCGCTTTCCAGCCTCTTCGCTCTTCCGCCCAAATCCTGCCGTCGGTACCGTTGGCTCGTCGTAGATCCAAGCCTGCTTGGGTTCCACGCAGCTGAGAGCGTTTATGAGCAAAAGGTACTGTCTGGTGACGGGAGTGTCGAGAATGTCCTCTCCTGTCACCTCGTCCCCCTCGCCAGCGCCTCGCAATTTGTGAATCCTGTCCAGTACCACCGAGGCGGCACCACGGTAGTTGTTGTGCTTGATCCGCCATGAGTAGAGCACCTGGTGGTAAGGGAACCCTTCCGTGACATCCAAGGTAGCCTTGGACTTTTGTGCCAGAATATCATCCACCTGTTGTTGCAAGCCAGGGAAGGGCAGAGCCACAAGCTCGATGGTGTGGTACGTCTCGCACATTCTGTCGACGAGCTTGCGGAGGCTGGAAGATCTCATAGCCTGATCCTTAATCAACAGCAGGGTGGTGTGAGCGAGTTCAAACTGCGATGTCGCCACCGCGGCGTTGAATAGACGGCTTTGCATATCCGTCTTGGTGAAGGTGGCATCCTGTTTGAAGCCCAGAAACTGCATCGCTAGGCGAGCAAACTCAACCACGTATGAGTAGGCCTTTTGCTTCTCAAACAGAGCGACGATGTGCGAGTAGTACTTCGCAGGCCCGTGGTTCAGAAGGTTCCACTCTGTATCGTCAAGGAGGCCGCTGCTGTGGCGGTCACTTTCGATATTCTCAGCACCTAGCAGACTGTTAGCTAATCTTGAAGACAATGGCAAGCAGGAAACTCACTCATGCCAATGGCTGCCTTTTTGAAGTTGATGGCGGCAGCATTAAAGTCATTGAGTGCTAGTAGCACACGACCTTGGATGTAGGTGGGAAAGGGGTTCTGGTCACAGAAGGGAGCCAGATCAAGAGCCAAGTCTGCCCTTTCCCTCTTGATGAGGGAGCACTGGATGAGCGATGGCGAGACCTCGATATCGCTATCTGGCGCGCATAGGTTTGTGACGAGATCGGTGATGCCAACAGCGAGTGACTCGTTCTTGTTAGCGAACCCAAGGAGATGACCTAGGTTAACCTCGAGAGCTGTCACTAGCTGAAGCTCATCGGCGCTCTTCTTTGAGGTAGGGCCAGATTCGCTCTTCTCCCGGCTGTTGGCTACTGATAGCTCTGTGTGAGCGAGCCACTTGAGGAGTTCTAGCCTTCGCAAAGCCGCCACGAGTTGTCTGAAGACATGTCCAATGTCGACACGGTGGTGGAGAGCGTCCGCTTCATTGTCAAACTCAAACTCCATGTGCACGAGAAGAAGGAGCTGGCTGAAGTATGCCCTCCATTGCAACTCGATGCTGTCCTGAACCGCCTTGACAACCAGTTTTCTTCCAAATTCGGACAAAGGATGTCTCAGGTTTCGGGTCTTGGCTTCTGCTGGTGCGGCGATGAGGTTTATCACATCGGCGTAGAGCTCATCTGTCACTGTCTTAAAGTTCTGACCGAGCGTATCCGTGACCTGATAGGCGTCATCGTCTGTCACTCCCCGCCAGAATCCAGACTTGTCGGAGAAGTATTGGATTCTCTCAAGATCCGTCTTGGATGAATCCTCAAATAATTCATGTCGCAGCACGGCCTCCGAGACTTGTGTGTACTTATCCGCGAGTCCATCCACAAAGCTCAGACCTGAAGCGAGCAAGGCAGCATGGGCAACGTGGTCCATCTCGGGTGTGGAGAGGTTATAGCACAGTCGCTCCAGGTTGCTGCAGTCTCTGATGGCTGAGACAAAGTCTGCGCAGACCACCCAAGTCAAGTCTGTGTTAGGATCCAGGGAGAGGCCGATAGCCTCTCCTCGTTGCTTGTCCATCTCAAGCAGCAGTCGGTAAAACCTCTTCCACTGCGCCTCGCTGGACGCTCGGAATGCCGCATAGTCCATGGCTCCAGACGAGGCTCGGTCCAAAGTCGACACAGCACCAAGGACCGAGCATATAGACTCTGCCAATCCCCGGCCCTTGGCAAACTCTCTTGTAGTTCCAAGCCCGCGCTCATAGATCGTCAACGCTCTCTCAAGTGTAGCCTTTGTGAAACGGCCTGGCTTGAGAATGATTCGCAGCCACTTCTCAGTGACGTCGGTTGGATCCCAGGGTCCGGACTCCTCCGCAATCTCAACCGTGGGGTCCGCATATACACCGTCCCAACTCTCGTCCCAACTCTGCGAGATGTTCTTGCGGTCCACCTCGAGTCTCTGCACCCTGTAGGTAATGTTGTTCTTCCAGAGTGTCCAGAGTTGGATAGAGCTCTCGGCAGGGGATGAAAGAATGAAATCAGCAAGAGTCCACACATCTGAGGACGACGGCGTGACTGGGACTAAGGCGTTGCTGGGGGAGAGGTCTTCGACGATGATAGAGTGGGAGTCCTTGGCGATGATCTTCCAGAACTTGAATTCCCCAGCACCGATAGGGGAGAAGGTCGCACAGATACGTTGCCCTCGGTTCCGTCCAGTAACTTGGACAAGGTTGGATTGGGAGGGGTCAATGGCCCATTTGCCAATCTCTTGCGGGTTCCTTTCGGCGTTCAGGATGTCGCCCGTGTACAGGATCTGGCCATCGTTAATGTTCCAGATACGCATCCTATGATCCAGGCAGACGGTGATGGCAAAGAGAGCATCATCAAGCCCAAAACTGGTGACCTCGACCGACGTGGCTGAGCTGTATTCCATGTTGACCTTGCCGTGTTTTATCGTATGCTTGCCCTGGAAGGGCAGAAGGCTTCGGAGGTTCTGGGCCCATCCTTGCACGTTGAAGAATGACTCGGTCCAAAGGGGCGCGGATGCTGTAGATGTCAGTAAAGGCGTACCATTTATGTTTACCATCAACCTACGTTCGTGGGACTTGTTCTTGTCCAGACGGATCATTCCACCGTCGTTGACCGTCACAAGGAGCGTCTCCGCCGTCACAGCCACCATACGATGAGGGCTCTTGAAGCCCAGGCCTGATGGCGCCTGAACCTTGCCCAGCTCTGAGAGCCCAGCGTCGACAGCAGCCCTCTTCCTGAACAGGTCGGGCCGCAGGGTGAAGCTGTAAAGCTGGTATGCCTGGTCGAGGACGAACACGCAGAGCGAATCATGCTCCTCTGGGTCCGAGAACGCCACGCACTCTGGCTGGATAGGGACGGCGAAGTGGAAGTTGAGCACCAGAGGTGCATCAGCAGCTTGGGTCTTTTTGCAGACATCAACAGCCCGGATGCTCAGCAGAGTGCCATCCTCAAGGATCCGCCACAGAAAGCTGCGCGGCGTGTCGTGCCATTGCCGGTGGTAGATGGACGACGATGTCGCCAAGGTCTTTAATCGGAAGCTCGTATCGTCCTCGCCCGAACCGTCTCGTCCTGGTTTGCGATGGCTCCGACCGTGGATCGAATTAGAGGGTACTCGGATGGTGACAACGTTGGAAGGAGCTGGAGGCTCGAGATTCACGCGAGTCTCTTTGAAGACATACTGCGTCTCGCCTGAGTCCATCTCGCCTCCATAAATCGGCTCGATCGTAGGATGGGGGTGGTGGTTTAGGAGTTGGATGCGATACCTTGCTTGGTAGGCGCAAATCGATTTCTTGCGAGCGAGATGCGGTCGCGTTGCCTGGCAGAATTTCTGGGTGGAACTTGGGTGTCGCGCCTGCGCTAACCCGAAATGGTAATCAGCTCTACAGCACATGCACAGGCATCACGACAACCAACTTCACCACAGAATCCCTCAAGATTTCACATAAAAAGCCGTGGTTTAAATACATTCCCCAGTTAATAGAGTACAAGAAACTGTTTTACGCCATGAGAAATAGTCTTTAGTCACAGATGCACTTCGAAACAAGCCCTGTAATCCTTGCACCCTGAAAATGAGTTGGAAAACACGGCAAACAAGACCTCGAAAATCAACGCCGGCAACCCAAAGGACCATGATCACATACTCCGTCGCTCGTACAGACTTCAAATTCGACCATTTAATCCTTATCCATGTCCTTGGGGGCAGGATCGCCGATGCCTTCCTCACCAATCGCAAACAGAGTATCGCTCTCTGGAAGACAGGGGCTGTCGTAGATCTTCGCAATACGGGTCTCGCCACGGCCCTTCTTCAAGCTGATTCTGGTTGTACTGGCATGAGCGATGATGTTTCCACCAATCGGCTTCTTTGGATCTGGGTTAAACATGGCACTTGGCCCACCATCGACCTGAGCCACGACCTGGTTCGTGATGACCACTGCAATACCAAACTCATCCGCCAGACGTTGAAGCGTCCTCATGAACTTGGCAAGATGGGTCTGTCGGTTTGAGAGCTCGCCACGGCCGCAGAAGTCGGTTCGATAGAGCGAGGTTGCACTATCGACGATGAGAAGCGAGAACCGTGTCTCACACATCATGGCGGCGGCTTGGTTGAGTAGTTGAAGCTGATGATCGGAGTTGTATGCGCGGGCGTAGGCAACATTGTCCAGAACCTCTTCTCCGGAAAGACCAAAGCGATTAGCGACACCTAGCAGTCGGACAGGGCGAAATGTGCCCTCTGTGTCGATATACATGCACTTTCCCTCACCACCGCCCATGTCGAAGGGCAGCTGGCAGGTCACGGCAAGCGTGTGGCAAATTTGACTTTTTCCGGTTCTGAATTCGCCAAAGAGCTCGGTCACTGAGCCAGTTTCGACACCACCGGCGAGGAGAGTGTCCAGATTCTTGGATCCGGTCGTGATGGAGATAAGTTCGCTGCGTCGCTGATGCATTTCCGTAGCAGTCGTGAAGCCCATGGGAACAAGCTTAGAGGCTATCAAAGTGTCAGCTACCATCCCATCATGGATCTCGGCTTTTTGTTACATACCCTCGGCCAGAATCTTGGCTGCCTTCTGCTCTGAGATACCCTTGACTTGTTCCAGCACCCGTCGTGGTGTGTAGGCGACCGACTCGACCGTGTTGTAGCCTCCATCGACCACAAGCTGAATATCGCGCTTCGTCAAACCAGCAACTCCCTGGGTAAACAATGGTCAGCGAATGCCGCAACCTCCAGATACCAGATACTTACCTCCAAGGCGGAGAGTGGCGTAGGGGCACCAGGGCCGGGCATGCCGCTGTCCTCGCCCATCTGAGCCTCGTCGTATTCCTCACTCATATTGATTGACTAGATTTCTTAATACAATTGTTGAGACAAGTGCGACCACAGGGCGAATTGAAAGTGTGAGGAGAGAAAATTGGTAATCAGGCAAAGGAGGAGGGGGATGGTGTTGATGGAAAGCGCGGTGGGACGCGTTAGTGAAGGCAACAGCGCCCAACTCGCTACGCCAAGTCACGTGGCTTAGATTACATGCTTCTATGACAGGCTCCATGACAGGGATCGTCATCAGCACTCAGCTCAGCTCAGCTCAGCTCAGCTAGGACAAATTTGGCTCAAGCATTCTTTTTTTTATTGCCTTCGTGTGTTCAAGAGGCTTCGATCTCACCCTGGCTATCACATTTCACGATTTGGCACTTGGGATGAAATTTTTGTTTGGCTTTTTTGAATTATTATTCATCTATTGTACAAGAGAGCGAAAGGACCAAGGCAGGCCACTTGTGATTGACAATCATCAAAGAAAACTTGCTAAAACACCAGTCCATGCGAGTAATACAGAGAGTGTGAGTCTTTCATAACAGCCTTGACTCGAAAAGGAAAAGTTGCAAATCAAATCATCCGTGGTGCTCGTCCTCCGCGATTCGTTATCAAGTACACCATGCTTGGGTAGTTGTGTTCTTGTTTGTGTCGTTTAGTTGACAGTGATGCGTCGAGACTCGTGCTTCTTGGCCTTGGGGACGGCAATGCTCAGGATACCATCCTTGAAGGTAGCAGAGACGCTGTCCTGGTCGACGCGGGTGGGGAAGTTGAAGCTGCGAGAGAACTCGCCGAAGCTGCGCTCAGTGAGCCAGTACTTGGCCGAGTCGGCAGGCTTCTTCTGGACCTCCTCCTTGGGCTGCTGAACGACTTCAGTGCCCTGCTCGTGGGCGTTGGCCTCGGCCTCATCCTCGACTGTAGCCTGGTGCGAGCTCTTGCCGTCGTCGCTGCCCTCGGTGATGGCACCGCTCATGTCAGTGTCTTCGACCAGGCCAGCAGGGGGTGTGCCGGCAGTGTAGGTGCGCTCGGTCTTGCCGCGGATGAGCATTGTCTGGGGCTCGGTGAATTCGATGTGGACATCCTCCTTGCTCATACCAGGGAGCTCGCCGTGGAGCTCATAGGCCTCTGCAGTCTCGCGGACATCGAACTTGGGCTGCCAGTGGCTCAGACCACTGCGGCGGCCATTCTGCCCCTGGCCCTGGCGAGAGTAGCTGTCGAAGTCATCGAGGAGGCGGAAGAGGGGAGTGAAGGAGGCGTCGGAGTTGTAGAAGTTGCGGGGGAAGAAAGCCATTTTGTTTGGTTGGTAGGTGATAGTGTTGAGTGTGGTTTGCTTCAGGTTGGTTGCTTGAAGAGCTTGAAGAAGGAGTTGATTTGCAAAGTGCAAGAGAGCTTTGTAGATGTTTCTTGTGTTGTTTGTTTATGTGTGTTCTGATGAAGAAAGATTCCCAGCTTTGGGGGATGCGAAGCCTTGATTTATACTTGGGAGTGATGAATGATAGATCGAGATGGATGTTTCCCAGACCTTCGCGAATGCTCACGAAAGCTTCCACTTGGAGCTTCTAGAATTGACGCGACCGTCACAGATAGGCATAGAAGACGTGACACACGCAGGCTGACGTAGCATCAGGCGTGATGTTGACATCAAATCGTGTGAATTGCTGCCGGCACTTGCGGGCACCTGGTAGACGGTGGTGGAAGCTTCCAGCAAATTCCGCCATGGCACGGGATGACGAGAGCTTGTTCGACACTCGATCTCGATAATTCCATGGCCTCGTAATTGCTTCATGATCCCTCCTGCAGATTCTACGATTGATTGAAGTGAGCGAAAACGGGAATCGGCATTCCACTCCAGTCGATTGTCGTTTTCAAGAGTCTAAGAGATTGTCAAGATGGAAGAGGGCGGCGATCCTTGGCAATGTTGGCCCTTGCGGTTGATTATGTAATGCGAGACAATGTGAGACCCGGTGGATACCCTAGACCTGACTTTATCTCAACCCCCAGCATGGGAAACCGGATAATGCACATTGAATACATGCATTTTTCGTTATTTTACTCTTTCTACGGGTCACTGAGTGTCAGTGGTAGAGTATTTCTAGAGAAGTTTTGTCTTTATTCCATGGTTGTATGGTAATCGCGTGCCCTCTCTGCAATGTGCCTGAATGAGAGTGACAATAAGATACATGCTTGAATGGCAAGAAATCAGACTGATACATTGTATTTAATTACATGCCCGAATCACACGGCGGTTTCATCATAGTTTATACGCTGAAATCACCACTAAACGAACTCTAGAAAAGAATCAAGTATCTATGCTGCATCAACCCGAGAGCTCTGGGTAGCCACGTCGGACCTGTACCAGACTGACCGTTTCTCGGGTCACCTCGAGAAGTATCAGTGGGTTCATGATAACAACTGCTCCGACGAAGTGAAACTGAATATTAGGTGGAAACTATGGGTTCTAGAACAGAGTTTCCACACAGGGGAGTCCAATGAAGCCCCTCTATGCGACAACCACGTTCAGTCAAGGATCCGCGTACTGTCTCTGCCCACCCCTCTCCTC
>JAANQP010000080.1:0-18808 GCA_011320165.1 Fusarium protoensiforme
GGGGGAGGGGGAGGGGGGGGAGTCGTCGTCTTGGGAGCGTCTACAGTAGCGGCCTTGGTCTCTCCGACATCGTCAATGGTGGTCTCGTGGATCTTGTCGGAGGCGACAGGCTGGGTGTTCGGCAGGACGGGGGAGGATTCGGACTCGGGCTTCTTGTCGACAGCATAGTGACGCTGGAGAGATGCGGTTAGTGTTTCCCGGCATCCGTTGGTGACGTCTGAAGGGCAAGCTTACCTGGCCGACGAGGGCAGCGCGCCGCGAGGCCGCAATGGGCCATTGGCGGGCGGCAGCGGCCACGGAGGGCCTACCACCGAGCACCCTCACAGACCGAAGCGAAGTTCGCAACATGAGGGAATGCAATGGCGAACAGGGCGCGGTTCGCGATGCGGGTTGAATTCGGTTAGATGGAGTTGAGAGCAGCTTCAAAAACGCTCAGGGTAAAAGTTCGGCTAAAGCCAGCTCCGGATCCGCTAACATGGCCGAGCGGCAGGAACCGGGTGACGCAACTACCTACCTAGATACTGATACTGATACTGGTACGGAGCATGAGAATATGCTATCACAATAGGAATTGACTTGAATATGGACAATTTATATGCGGTTATAACTAGTCTCGTTTTACCGTATTTTCCGTCAGAAAATCTTATCTTCAAAGCTGTTATACGACATGTAGTCGAGCCGGTAGTGACACTATCAGCATGTGAGGAGGACGGCCAAGATCCTATGACCTAGTTCAGTATCAACCACGTCACAATACATGTTGAGACACAGCCTGGTGCTTAAAGGGATTTGTTGTTGGTCTCAACCGAGCGATGCCTGATATGAAATGCAGCTGCCTGGTCCTTACCCCGCGTCATGTTGTCTTGCGTTTCTCGGCACCTCACGAAGCAATCACTCGTCAGCAAATGGCTTCAGTTCACGTTGTTCTAACAACAGCGGTCTATTCAGACGCTGAAAACACAATAGGGAAATGCTACAGAGCGCCTTGTACAAACTCTCCTGCTCATTCATCCCGCAAGCCACTCTATCTCTCTCCGTGGCGCCTCAAGTGCTGAACTGGGGCAGTGGTAAGCACTCGGGAACCACCCAAACCACCGCGCGACAAAATTCAAGTTCGGTATTAAAAAGTATGGACTGAACTGATTCCCTCCAAACCCAAAGACTCCAGTAAGTATGTGACGCGCCCCAGCTCATTAAGCAACTCGGATCGGAGCCTGTGAATGACACCTGCTATGCATGTACCCGCGCCGAGCTCTCTTGTGTGGTGAATTCGCGGGAGCGTAGTGAAAGGTTGCCTCTAATCTCGATGACTCAAGCTCGGAATGGGATTTAGCAGGCGCAGGGACCGCTAATGTTGGTGTTGGAATTCTCGGGAGCCAGACTGACTCCTGGTCGTTGACCTGGTCGAGCGTGTCGAGGGCCGGCTTGGTCCAGGGGAAGCTTCTTGGCGATGGCTGTGAAGAGGTTCGAAACGTTCTCGGCTGTCTTGGCCGACGTCTCGAAGAAGAGGAGGCCAGCCTCGCGGGCGTAGGCCTCGGCCTCGGCTGTGGGGATGGCACGCTTATCAGGTTGCTCGGTGACCAAATCCAGCTTGTTTCCTGCAAGAGCGATGATGATGTTCTCGTTTGCCTGACGTTGGAGCTCCTTGACCCACGCCTTTGCCTTGTCTAGTGATGCCTGGTACGAGTTTAGCAGTTGCTGAGGAGACCAGTTTAGCCTGGGGTTGGGCATACGGATTGGGTGATGTCGTAGACGACAACAGCGCAGTTGGCGTTTCGGTAGTACATGGGGGCCAGCGACTTGTAGCGCTCCTGGCCGGCCGTATCCCAGATCTCGAACTTGACAGTGGTGTTCTCGTCGAGCGAAATGGTTTGGGTGAGGAAAGCAGCGCCGATAGTAGACTCGCGATAAGAATCGAATTGGTCCTAGAGGGCGTATGTGTGAGTCCCGAGCACAATGACGTGGGGTTCAGGTCGCTTTTACCTTGACAAATCGCAAAACTATTGAGCTCTGAACAGATATGTCAGTATGGAATCATGGTGGAGGCCATGGTTGCGATATACCTTTCCAACGGCAGACTCGCCTGCAATAGTGGTTAGCGACTAATGAGCCGGGCTGATGAAAGTGGCTGGGACATGACATACCCAGAAGAACCAACTTGAATTGCGCAAACCGGGTGTTGGTGCCGCGGGCGCCAGCGGGAGGTGCTCGGGAAGCCATATTGGGAGACGGGGATGCTGTGTCGAGATGAGAGTGCACGGAGGAGCTTCAGCGAAGGCCGGCGGTAGTGGCGGTATGACTGCTGGTGCTGGTGCTGGGGGTTGGGGGCAGGCAGTCGGACGTGTCCTAGACAACGGCGTGGAGCGATGTCGGGTTGGGCAGCGTATCGAGAACTCGGTCGTGGGATGCGATGTCCGTCGATATAGGATGGATAACTGCAACAGTACCTAGACAACCGAACAAAGAGATGGAGAGAGGAAGAGTCGACGGGAGGCTGAAAGGTGAGAGGCGAGTGCGAAGAGATGGGCTCTAAGTTGGTTTGGGATGGCGACGGCCTTGAGAAGAGGGACCCGACTAGAGCGGCTGCCTTGGTCGTGACTGGCTGGGGACTCACGAGGCACACGTCAGGGTGCCAGGCAGGCCCTTTTTCTAGCGGCTGTGCCACTGTAGGATACGGCAGGACGGGGTCTTGAGGGCCCGAGAAGGGGTGCCACCGGTACGTATCGCTGGAGCACGCACGCAAGCACGCGCAATCTGACCTCACAAGAGGGTCGGTACCTGGATGTCTGGGGCGTCATGGCGGGACTAGCAAGTACCTCGGGCCTCCACCCTATTCACAGGCCATTCACAAGCCTCACTCATCCTTGTGACGTGCATCATTAGAGCGGTGCGCCACATGCACTGTTGGCTTCCCTTATCCATGTGGCTGTGCCCTAGCTTCGCTGGCCTCATGGCTCACGCCGTCTTGAGCTTCTGTTCTAATCAACCATCTCGGCCCATCCCTCGCGTCGAGTCCCTTTTCTCAGGCCCTTCCTTCTTTCTTAGCCTTCAAGGGCAGACAAGTCGCCGATCTGGCCACTCCCCAGTCCCCGGCTTGCACTTTAATTCTACAAGCTTTCCGGCCGTTCCTGACCTTCAACTCAATTCAAGCTCCGTCGACCAAGCTCCCGGAAGCTTGACCACACCGCCCATGATGGCACAACTCCACGCCTCCAAACTCCCCTATCGCGACATCAATGTCAAGGTTGCCAACGACTCGTACACCTTCACCTCGCCCTCGTCCCCCGATGCGCCTGCCCTCGTCATCGACCGTCCTACTGGCGATGTTCGTCTGAGCCCAGGCGGCGCCGCGTCTGCCAAGCGAACGACTCGTGTCTCCAGTATTGCCGGTATTCTGGGAATCATCCAGCTCCGACTTGGTTCGTCTCTGCTGCGCCGACCACTTGGATAACCCTAGATGGTGCTGGCTGGTGCAACAACGCTGACCATATCAAGACAAATATGTCATCTTCATCACAAAGGCTCAGCCCATGGGCCGCCTCAAGGGCCACATGGTCTACAAGGTCGCTGCCACCGAGATTCTACCCATGCGCGAGCGTTTGATCCATGACCCCGACGAGGACGTCTTTATCGAGCTCCTCAAGACATTCCTTGCCTCCGGGCCCATGTACTTTTCCTACTCCATCGACCTCACCAACTCCTTCCAGCGCCAGTCCCTCGCCGACACGTCCAAGCCCTTGTGGATGCGGGCCGATGACCGCTTCTTCTTCAACAAGTATCTCCAGAGCGACCTGATCGAGTTCCGTAACCATGGCGCCCGGTCCCAGCCCGGTGCGCAACCGGCCATCGACCCTTACATTCTACCATGCATATTCGGCATGCTCGAGGTCAAGCCCACCACCTTCAAGAACAACCCTCTGACCATGGTGCTCATCTCTCGGCGCTCACGCCACCGGGGCGGTACAAGATATTTTACACGCGGTGTAGATGAGGATGGTCATGTTGCCAACTACAATGAGACGGAGCAGGTTATCGTTCTCAATGACAGCAACAGTGGACTCGGTGGATATGCAGGCAGCTCAGACATGCAGAGTGGCAAGTACGGTGCTGGCGCTGGCCAGGAGATGCAGATCTTCTCCTACGTCCAGACCCGCGGAAGTGTTCCTACATTCTGGGCAGAGATCAACAGCCTGCGCTATGTCCCCAAGCTCCAGATCCGTGGTATCGATGCGGCCCTCTCTGCGTCTCAGAAGCACTTTGACGAGCAGATCCGCTTGTATGGTGACAACTACCTCATCAACCTCGTCAACCAGAAGGGCCGCGAGCGTCGGGTCAAGGACTCATATGAGAAGATGGTTGAGAAACTCATGTCTTCCCCCAAGGAGCTGCACGAGGCCGACCTCCTCACCGAGGAGAAGTTCACCACCATACAGCCCGAGGGTAACCGCCAAGAGTTTGACCGGTTGCACTACGTCTACTTTGACTACCACAGCGAGACCAAGGGCATGAAGATGCACAAGGCATATGCCCTCATCGAAAAGTTGGCCGATGCCCTCGACAAGCAAGGCTACTTCCGGGCCGTCGACACGCCATCTAGCATCGACGGTAGCCTCGACGCTCGCAAGTACCAGACCAGTGTCATGCGCACCAACTGCATGGACTGCCTCGACCGGACCAACGTGGTCCAGAGCATGTTCGCCCGCCACACCCTTGACCGCATCTTTGAGGATGTTGGCTTCATGTCTCGGGGCTCCTCGTTCCGTGATGAGGACGCTGCCTTTGAGGACATCTTCCGCAACATCTGGGCCGACAATGCCGATGTCATCTCCACCGCCTACGCCGGCACCGGCGCCATGAAGACGGACGTGACCCGAACCGGCAACCGAACCAAGGTCGGTGCCCTCCAGGATGCCCGCATCGGCATCACGCGTTACTTCCGCAACAACTTCCTCGATGGTCCTCGACAGGACTCTTTCGATCTCTTCCTCGGAGCCTACCGGCCAGGTTCCACCAACATTGGCGCCACTCTTGTCTTCACTGACCGCCGTCCCATCCTGATCCAGGCAATTCCCTACATTCTCGCATTTAGCGCATTTATTATTCTTGTCGGTCTCTTCACCCGCCGGGCCCCTGACGCGAGCGTCCTGCCCATGCGTATCTTCCTCTTCTTCTGGTCCATTGTCGCACTCTGGACCTTTAGCTTCGTTTGGAGCCACGGCATGCTCTATGTAAGTCTTGTTGTCCATGTTCTTTGCCAAGCAGCAACTAACTCGTCATAAGGTCAACTGGCCCCGTCTCAACCCCCGACCATACGCCGTGGAGGGTTACAATGAGCACTATGCCAAGGCACGCAAGGACACTGTCATTGGACCCTATGTGGCCAAGCACGAGAGGGGTCTCAGCACGGCGCGGTACCTCAACGCGGAGGAGGGCAAGAAGAGGATCGAATAAATCAAAAGGGGGCGGGTGCAACGGTGTTGGTGTTCATCTAGGGGTGCGTCATTTGCTGGCGAAGTGGTTCGGTTCAGTTTCAATGTTTTTTTCCAACCGGGGACTATAGAACCCTGCCATTTTTCGAGACCAGCTTCCAGAGGAGGAGAGTTTCTTAGTCGTTGTAATGATGGATTAGTTGTCGACATGGCCTTTTATCCTACACACTTTTCTGTTGTTGTAATATGGGATGTGAATATACATAGGGATACAGGAGAGAGACAAAAAAGAGTTGTAAGAGAGAGTGTAAAAGACGGTGTTTTTGTCTTTGGTATTAGGTCAAGTTACATAGTTACAGAGATGATGATTAAAGAGAAAAAAAAAACAGAAACAAAAAACAAAGGTCGCTTAAGCAGAAGAAAGGTCGTACACTCCGAGGCTATATGCTGCCACTCGCTGCCACTGTCGTTGCAACAAGACCCAAAGGGGCACCCCACTGCGCCGCGCCATGCTGCCCTCATCGTGGAAGAAAAGGGGTATCAATATCGGACTTTGCCGTGTGTCCAAACAAGAAGAAAGAAAAAAAGGGGGGGCAAGGATAGGTAGTTAAAGGATAGAGTGATGAAGAATAGGTAGGGTCCGTGGTAATGATGAGAATGTGTGGATGTGAAATGATGTGGTGGTAGCCTTTTGTACCATCCAACGCCCCGTGTAGAAAACTCCTCTCCTGCCTGCACCGACTCCCCTCTTCCAAACTCCAGTCTTTTTTTGTTGTGTCGTATATGGGGCTCTCGCGTCTTCTCTTCTTTCCCCCTTTTCGTCCTTCGTCTATAGCCACAGCAGCCACCTGATGCCTCCCCACACGCCTTGTCCGAGGCCCAGAACGATTCTAAAGATGGTGACGACGAACCAGACGTACCACATGAAGCCAACGAGCACCCACTCGACGACGGACCACATGCCTCGGCGGAGCCATCTGAACCTTCTGCGTCTGTTGCGCATCATCTTCTCGATCAGGTCCAGGACGTGCTTAACCTTGAGGAGTTGACCCAGGGCAAGGTCCTTGCCCGTCTCGTCAGCTTGGTCCGCACCCTCGCCCGTCATGCCCGACAGCTCATCTGCGATACGAGAGCGGACGCACCAAATGCGCTCTTCCAACTTTGGACGTGTCTGGCCTGTAAACCGATCTGCCGAAGTCTGCCATTGCTCCATTGAGGTCTGGATGGCGACTCCCAGTGTGCGACTCGCCAGGGGAAAGTGATCACAGTAAGGTATCGGGTCATCAGACGGCAGTGACTTCTTGGGAGTCAGCTTAGCAATCTCAACCCAGGGCACGCTTGCAACATTCGACTGAGTTGAGCAGCCAAGCGCCTTGAGGCTATCTTTGCCGAGGGGCCTCTTGGGCTCCTGAGCACGGCGGGAGATCTCCATAGCCTTGATGCCAGACGTAAGAATAAGCGTTCGTAGTCGGGCAATCTCTCTCTTGGAGAGGTGTCCCTCTTGGGGAAGGGCTTGGTTCGCGATAGACCACTTTCTAGCCTTGAAGTTGTCAGGCTCGTCGAACCGAACCATGGGTCCAACCTCATCAGTGTTCTTCTCCGTAGTCCGAGGGCCATCCCTAGCGCTTTCACGGCATGATTCCGTTTCCGACATCTCAGGCTCGGCAGGAGGAACCTCTTCGACTTTTCGTGGGTCCGTATCATCAGGCATATCAAGCTTTGGTGGCCTAAGGACAAGACCGCGAGGCTTGGTTTCATTTAGCTTCTTCACATCAGTCGATGATGATTTGTGGTTGTCCGGCAGTCCTGACTGGCCACGTGTGTCGGCAATAGGCTGGAACTGTGGCATTGTGTCCAAGAAGTGTTTCGGACTTTGTTGGGGCTCGGGCTTGTTTCGCCTTGAATTCGACCGGGACAGAGTGAGAGATAGTCGTGCTCTTCCCTTGGATTGGTCAGTATCCGATTCATCGGCTGAGAGAACCTCGGTCGATGGATCCAAGGGCAGCTCCCGTTTCCATAGCATATCACCCAGCCTTGAAACGCCGCCTCGAATCACAGTATCGATCCGGGGCCCCTTGAAGATTCCTCGAAGACCAACCTGATCATCGCCCCGAGGCCTAGCACTGCCCACGCTGCGCTGATACCTGTGGCCCTCGTAGGTCTGTCGCGAGTTGGACGGGTGACGTTCAAGCGGCTTCGTCTCAGTAGGTGAGGCAGGTTCAGGTATAGATGGCCGACGGCTAGACGATTCGGTGTCGGCAGGTTCGTCATCGTCCTCCTCACGACTCTTGTCTCGGAATATTTGCTTAACCTTGGTAAAGGGGTTCCTTGACGGAGATGAGGATCGACTGGATGGAGCAGAGAGTTCCAACCCAGTTGGCGGTGCTGACAGACTTTGCTGCGGGTTAAGTTCAGGAGACATTGGCTGAGGAGAGTCGATGTCTTCCACGTGGTGTTTTCCACGCTTAGAGCCTCCTCCTGTGTATCTCCCCAGATGTGGCCGAGACGAAGACTCGACCACGCCTTTGCCCTGCACAAGGCGAGGGTCCGAGTCACTAGGCTCTGTGATAGACCACTTCCTGAGACCAGGCGATTTCAGGGGGAGGACATGCTCAGGGAATGCAGAGCCGTCAGCTTGCATATGCTCTGCCTCTGTTTCCTGGACATGGGAAAGCCTCTGTTGTCTCGTCTCTCGAGCAATCATTTCCAGCATCTGCTTCTCCAAGAGTTCGTTGTCGCGACTGGATATTGTCCCCGCCCGGCGCGGCCGTCGGGTCCTTCCCTCGCTCTTCACTTCATCCTCGCTACCAGAGTCAGACAATGAACCGCGTCGCATTCGCAAGAAATCATGGTGATTGTGAGTCGAGCTCGTATGTCGATGGAACGACCCCATGTCGTGCAGCTTTTGCTTCGCACGGCCTCGGTGGCCCGCTTCAGAAATGTCTGTATCGATCTTGAGAGGCTTGTCTGAACTCGCATCCGCATCCTCAAGTGTCTTGGTGACAAAGGGCGACACACCCGTCCCCAGTTCGTCGGTCTGCCTTGACATTGGGCGGCTGATGTCGGTTGTTTGTGGGTATATCTTGCCCAAGAATCTATCCTCAATGAGCTGCTTGTGGTGGTCTTGTTCCAGCCAGTAAGCATCTGCAATCAAATCGCATGGCTCAATGAACCAATCCACTCTTGGGCGTCTAACGCGAAGGGCAGCCTGCGCGACAGAGTCCGATGCCATCTGCGGATCAATATCCTCAGCACCGGGGAAGGGAGGCAACGCAGGAGTGTCGCTGGAAAGGAGGTCTCTTGCCGCTCGATCTGCTGCTTCATTGACCCAATCCTTGACTGATTCGACATCGGCAAATCCCTGCTTCTCACCATCGATGATCATCCTCTCACGCGCCCGAACTTTTCGGTTTCGAATGTACTGCAAAGGGTTGTACTCTCGGCCAAGCGGAATCATGAATTCTCTGCTGCCGAACGAGATTATCTTCCTCTCAGTTGGTGAGCCCGGTGGGCTCGCCCCTGCAGGCCTGTCATAACCCATTTTGAGAGGAGGAAGAACAGCCAGCAAGTGCCGGTATTGGGCCATGAGCTCGAGGTGTTCCCTGGCCTTCTGCGCTCTTGCTAGTGTTGAGGTAGAGAAGTGGTAACGGTATGGGGCGTCGGTGGTGGTCTCAAAAGGAGAGCGAAGAGGACTACTAGACCTCACGCCGGCAAGTCGTGGTGAAAGAGCTTGGCTTGGCAGGGACTGGTTTGGCATCGGCGATGCGCCCCGGCTTGTTTTCCGCTGCTGCTGCAGATGGGCTCTGAGATTGCTGCCAGCCTGATTGTCTTGAACGGGTGCCAAACGAGGTGGGTTCGCGCGGCTATGGTTGCGCCGCGAAGCTATACGACGGGATTCGCTCAGATTCAAGGCCATATTGACAATCTGAGTAGAATCGACGTCGAGCCCAGCGCCCTGCTGCGAAGTTGGTGGTTTACGGCCTCGTCGGTGGCCATCATGTCGCTTGTTCACAAAGAGCTCCTCCTGAGACGTATCCGGTGACACAACTCGAGCTCGATTACCGCCACCGGAGCCGATGCCGAGCCCAAATTCGCGAGGGACGCTGGAAGAGTACGGCTCCAAAAGGTCTTTGCCCTTTTGCTGCGAGGTGTTTCGGGGCCCGCGCCGCTGGTTGGACGAGTCATCGTCGCCAACGACGGCATCCTGAAGTAAGAAGGCGCCGCTCGCCTGCGGCTTGTGTGTTCGCCGTGATCGGTTTCTCTTCGGCCGGCCGGCTTGGAGGGCGCTGCTCGCATTGGCGACGCCGCGGGATCTAGGATTGAATCGGGGGAGGAGCTCGTCGTCGGAGAAGGCGAGGGGTCGTTCGGGGGATAAAGGGGCGCTGAGGAGGGCGCCGATGCTGGCCTCGCCCCTTTCGGCGGTGTCGTAGCTGAACCTCGTAGGATACTCTGGCGTCACCGGGCCAGATCGTCTCCCGTAGGCGCTGAGGGACGACGGAGCACGCAGGTCCGCCATTGCGATGTGCTATCACATACCACGCCAACGCTCAGCTCGGGAGAGAGGCGGGGGGGGCTCTGTCGTCAGTGTTGATGGATAGAGCAGTGCAGCATTTTTTCCTCCAAGGGTCCTGGTCGATCGGAGCACGAGATCCCAGTCGAAGCTGTTGTCCTTGGTGACGACGGCCTCGAGGTCGGCCCTGGGCTAGTAGTTGGAGCGGTAGGTAGGCGAGAATAGCGTAGGTAGGTACTGCAGTGGATAGTGTCGCCAGCCCAGCGGAGAAGACCGCCTTCAAGAGCTCATGGCGCTCCGCAACAGATGGATGGACACAGTATGCGATGCGAGTGAATTTTTTGTGTAGTTGTGTCGTTGCACCTGCAGAGCATAAAGGATTGGATGCTTCTCCAGTACTGTACTCCATGCGGCGGCGGCCCCTGCCTTGTTCTAAGAACTGTCCGACTTGACTTCCATTTTAGGTTGGAGGGTCCCAGCACGTCACGGGAGCGCTACAGGACCCTCAACCCCCGGTTACAGGGCCAGTCTACGCCTCTCCCACCTCTTCCACTTCTTCCAAGTTCCTAGGCACGGCCGTGGCGGGCTGTGACGCACACATGTCTTTGGGTGGCAGCCACGATGTAAGGTACAACGCTTTTGGAGCTTCCGTCACGCAAATCCAAGTATCGGGGAGACTCCAGCCCGAACCCCGATCGCCGTGGATCACATGAAAGAAACAACGCACCACCACCACCTCACACACACACACACACGTCCACTCCAGCCTCGAGCTGAACTCCAACGTCTCAGTTGCTGAACAAGGCGGGGTTTCAGGGGCAGCCCGATGGATCTGATTAATAAAGTCATGCGACTGGGCATTTTGACTCACCTGTCGGGCTCGTGGCTGGGCCGTTGACCCGTGTTCCGATGTCTTCCATTGTCTTGCTAGTAGTAAGTGGTGTTTCGTGTAGGTCTTTGTTGTTACACTCTGTCTATCCATCCAGGCCCGCCAATTTGCGCCTCGGTTCTAGGAATAGCTACAGCTCTCTACTAGTTTACAAATACAGTACATGTGTTCGGGAGATTGTGCGGTATACACCGCCATGGTCGTCATCATCACCGTCTTTCCTTCTCTTCCTCGCTTCAGGCCGAGGCTGGCTGCCCACCAACAACATGCTCGCATCTGCCACACAAGGCGTCTTCGGCCGGCGCCACATATCGCCAGCACCGAGAGCACTTCTCTTGCTTTGGCGGCTGCACGTGCACCTTGACTTTGGCGTCCTGGATCTCAAACTCTTGCGAGTAAGACCAGTCTGCATTCTCAGAGACGGGCTGGTTCACCTCGACGGATGACACCACAAACATGGCCTCCAGCTCATCCAGGTACCGTCCAAGAACAGCCAAGGTCTTGCCCTCCTCCACCACCAGGTTGACCGAGCACTGGAGGGAGCTGCCAAGTACCTTGTCGGCCCGAGCCTGCTCCAGAGTTGCCTTGACGGCGCTGTGCACCTCCGAGATGATGGCTGTATCTTTGCGCAACACGTCTTGTGGAATCGTGAAGCGGAGAGGGTCGACTAGGGGAGAGCTGTACAGCTGTCGTGCCGGGTTCTCCAGGGATCTAGCCTCGTAGTCAGCATATCGGCCTTTGCATTGCCGCGCATTGACGACTTACGTGTCTTCTGCCATCCACGCTGGCCGATGCGACCACGCTTCTTCGACCAGTAGAGGGGTGATGGGTGCCAGCATGCGCAAAAATCCGATAAAGACAGGTTCCAAGATGCCACCTCCATCGCCACAGTAGAGACGGTCCTTGAGGGCCTCCAGATAGAACGCGGACAGGTCTGTCGCGACCCAGCGGTTAATCAAGCCGGTCGCTCTGTGGAACTCGTAGTTGTCGTAGGACTCCATGACCTGGGCCATAGTATCCGAGAGTTGAACCAGTGCAATTTGATCCAGCTTTGTTAATTGGCTCTGTCGGGCCTCTTGGTTAAGCGAACCCAGAAGCATCTTGATGATGGTCCGGTACTTGATCAATGCATTGTGAATGGGCTGGAGGATTGTCTGTCCGATGAGTACATCCGTCGTGAAATCAGCACTTGCTGCCCACAGACGAACAGCATCGGGGCCGAGGCCATCAAACCGCTGGCCACCCTTGCCCTTGCCCTTTGCCTTGACGGGTCCAAGAAGGCTACCATCCATAACTTGGTCAGGCACAATCATGTTTCCAAGGGACTTGGACATCTTCTTGCCCTGTCCATCGAGGGTAAATCCATGAGTAACCAGAGTCTTGAAAGGGGACACGACCTTGCTGGTGCCATCTGTTGACTTATGTGACGCCACGTAAGTCAACAGACTTGACTGGAACCAGCCGCGGTGCTGGTCAGATCCCTCAAGATAGACATCGGCAGGTCCTTCGGTCTCCGTCCAGGAGCTTCCACTGTCAAACCAAACGTCCATAGTATCAGTGCCTCGTCGGTATTTGCCAGTCAACGTCGGGGGGATCCAAGCCGGGTCATCGGGACTATCAGAGAACCAAGCAGAAGAGGTACGCTCCTGCATAACTGAAATGATATGATCGATCGTCTCCGTTGTCATCACCGCGTTTCCACCCTCGTCGTAGAGAGCGGGAATGGGGACTCCCCATGAGCGTTGACGAGAAATGCACCATTCACTGCGACCCTTGACGAAGCTCTCGAGACGGACACGACCGCCCTCGGGAACAAAGCGAACATCGCGAAGAGCCGCCAGAGCGTCCTCTTTGATGCTACCGACATCAGCAAACCATTGGGCCGTAGCACGGATGACAACAGGTCGCTTTGTCCGCCAGTCGTAGGGGTACTTGTGTCGCAGCTTGTGTGTGTCAAGAACATCATCATTCATCAAGTCCAGAACCGATTGGCTTCCACCGTCAAGAATCGAAGGAGCAGAGGTGAGCTTCTCGGGGTCATCAGGGTAGGCTTCCTTGGTGAAGTGGCCACCGTCGTCGATAGGAGCAAAAGCCTCAATACCAAGCTTGGCGCAAGCCTCATAATCTTCTTGTCCATGTCCAGGAGCAACATGAACAAGACCAGTTCCAGAATCGGCAGTAACAAAATCGGCATCAATGATGGGCTGTGAGCCAGAGGACTGACCCCGCAGCTTGTTGTGATACTCGAGACCCTTCAAGTCAGAGCCACGGATTGAGTCAACCACGACTTCGAAAGGAGGCATCATCTGTTGCATAGCTTCTACACGATCAGCAGCAATGAGATATCCATCCGAGCCAACTTGAATGACCGAGTAGGTGAGATCGTTGTGCACAGCAATAGCGCGATTCGCCGGGAGTGTCCAAGGAGTAGTTGTCCAGATAGCCGCATATAGTTTGCCCTTAAACTTGCCAAGCTTGGGAATCGAAGACCAGTCAGAAACGATCGGGAACCTAATGTAGGCAGCCTTCGAGACGTGATCATCCCGATATTCGAGCTCGGCCTCTGCAAGCGCAGTCTGGGATGACGCCGACCAGAAGACGGGCTTGTGCTTGCGGTAGATCAGACCTCGACGAACCAGATTCTGGAAGACGCGCAACTGTCGGATCTCAAACTCGCGATCCATTGTAGTCCACTTCTTCTCCCAGTCGGACATGACCCCGAGGGCTCGGAATCCCTTCATCTGTTCCTTGACTGTCTTAGAGGCCAGCCGCCGCGCCGTGTCCCGAACCTGCACCGGAGTCAAGCCCTTTGTAGCACTTGACCCAAGAGCCTTCATCTCAATGGGGAGACCATGGCAATCCCAGCCTGGTCGGTATACCACCCTTCGGCCTTGCTGCACCTTGACCCGCACAATCATGTCCTTGAGGACCTTGTTCAGAGCATGCCCGACATGGAGGTTGCCATTGGCGTATGGGGGACCATCATGGAGAACGAATGGCTTCTCATCGGAGCGGTTCTGGGCCTGCCAGACGTAGAGATCATCGGTGCATTGGCGAAGATGCTGCTGAAGGAGCGTGGGGTTCGGACGAGCACTGCGAGATCGGCTTTGTTAGCTCCACGATGGAACAGAAAGAGGCGCTCGGATAACGTACGGGAAGCTCGACCGAGGCAACCTTAAGGTCGACTTCCAGGATTTGGACATGATCGATCGAGGACCATGTCATGGCCCACGTATTGGGAAGTACTGGAGTCGAGCCTCGTCGTAGAACAGGTTATTCGATGTAGTCGGCGCGGCTGAGGAAGAATTTTGGCGCTACTCGCCTAAGTCAATTGACGATCCATCCATTCGCTTGAGCCAAGCTGCGAGGCTGAAGGCCCACCATTGTTCCAGTGGAAGCGTTGAGTTTTTAGCGTATTGGGGCAGCGAATTATAGCAGGCTACTGCCTATTACATCACTAAATCTATGGCCTCACGCTTCCCGTCACGTTCCAGGTTCCCATCATCGTCTCATTCATCCTTCACGCACCTTTGTCCTAAACCTTCACTTTTCATCTACACAATGGCGCCAGTTCGACGGTATCTGAGAATATCAAAGTTTTCAGTCCTCGAATGCCGAATCTATCTCGACAATCCCGCCCTGGCTCAGTCATGGCTTCTCAATCCTCGCAACCCAGTGTTACCCAAGGTGATTGAGAGCATCCGCCCATTGGTTCTCCCAAAGCTCCGTGAAGAGAAGGAGAGGCAAAAGAGCAAGAGCAAGAAGAAGAAGGGAATCAAGGATGTCGTGGTTTCAGGTACCTCCTCACGAAGCCCACTCTGTATCCTTCTCAGTCAGCTAATCTCACTTAGACGAATTTGAGGTCTCCATCTTCCTGACAGAGACGAGCACGCGGCATTCCTTGATTACAAAGACCAAACACTTTAGAGAAAAGCTACCGAGAATGGAATCCAACTCGTCTAAGCTCATCGGTGAAACTGATAGCGTCCCCGTTGACGTCGACGCGGAGGATCATACTGCGGTCCTGGAAGAAGATGAGAGCGAGGTCCGGCTGGCAGATATTCCCCTCGTCGAAACGGCAACAAGGCGGAGCAAGCGCCAAAGAGGGCGGCCTATCCGAGACGACGATGAATCTGAGGCATCCGGAGATGATGAAACAGCGTCGGCTATCGAAATCGACTCTGATACGGAGGCACCCCCACACAAACGGCACAGAGCCCGGGGAGCCTCGTCTGAGGATGGTGCTGCTGGCGAAAGCGACGACAAGAAGAAGTTAGCGCTAGACGTGTCATATGACGGGTTCGCCATCTATGGTCAGGTGCTCTGCCTCGTCGTCAAGAAGAGGGAAACGGGCAGACCGGTGCAACACGCCGCAGGTGGCGGTGGTGTGAATGCAAGAGGTCGGCCAGAAGGCCAGACCATGATGGAGAATTGGATCTCGTCGACGCAGATTCCGGTCGGGGAGGAGGCTTCATGACCGACGCCAGCTCGACGTCGATGTTGCTGTCTCGGAGGAGCAGCATCTCAGCCAGCCTGGGGTCCCGTAGTGGCGTGACAGAGGCAGAGAGGCTTGCCCGAGAGACCCGGGGGCCGGTGGACGGGAGCCACGGATACGGCCGTCGGGTCTCCAGGATGCTTCGGAGGTGCCTGCGAGGAGCCGGAAATGGACGGGTTCGCAACGCAGACCGGACACCTGAAGCTGCACCTGGCGTCGACCTGCCGGGCGGTGGCTGAGCTGTTCAGGTCGCGCCCAGATCCTTGGTACCTGGCACACCAAGACAGTCAATTACAAGCTACCAAGATATTTCACGACGACTTGTCCTCAAGGTCCACCTGTTGCGGGCCGCTCGGACACCACCGTTGACTATCGAGGCTCGAGGCGTCTTGGCATTCATCTCAGGAACGGTCGTCATTTCAGGATGCGCCCATATTTGGCACATTTCGATAGGTAACCTAGGCGAGGGCTTGGCAAAGGCAACAATGATCTCCAGGCTAGGCTGGGCCCCTGGCTACTGTACGGACGGTACGAGCGAGGTTCCATTTGGAGAGGACACGGTTGGGGCTCTCCTGACATGGTTGACGGTGTTGCCATTGGTGCATGGCGGCCCGGACGGGCACTATCGATGCTAGGCTCTGTCTGATGTCTCAATGATATGACGGGAAAACCCTCGCTCGAGTCGAGATGTGATGTGCGGGTTTTGGGGGTGGTTGTTTTGTGTAGATGGCGCAATTCGTCTCCATCGTTCGTGTATCTTCGGATCTACCCTGGCTGGCCCTGCTGGACGTCATTTAAACATGGACACGGGCGTGTTGTTGTTATCGATGGGCTTTTTCCCGCTGCATCCACGCCGTCGTCGGATGTGGTTGCAAGGGCCTCTCGGGATGGCTTGGCCGGGGCGTCTTGGCTCTGTCAAGAGGGAGCGCAGTGGATGGGTATAGGTGTTTCAAATACATGGTTGTCAGTGATCTGCAGGTGGTTCATTATTGGCAGAACGGTCCCAAGATGGTTGAATTCGTGGCCAAGACTCATTGCCCAGGAACCAAGCGGTGCCGTCACAAACAGCCATGTAAGAAAGCAGGCTGAGTTGGATGGGAAATCCAGCAAACGCAGTCATCATCGCTCAGCTTGATGCCGTGTCAGCTGCTGCGGCACCAGCCAGCCAGCCTCGATGTGCCAAGAGCCCGATATGGCACTCGATGAGGCTATGAGAACGAAAGAAGAGAGAGAGAGAAAAGGTCGAGACCCTCGTGGGCCGGCAGGGAGAGTGGTGTCGAGGTTACAATGTTTCAATGGGCTCCGGGCATGCGATACAACGCCGGCAAGACGATTAATGTATGGTCGGGTATTAGATATCGCTAGGCAAAATTACCACAAGCCCAGAGTGGGAATCATCAATGTCACCTAGCAAGTCTACGCGTGACTTGACATGACAGCTCGACCGAGGCCTTGTCACATTGATGATATGATGAGGTGATGGGGAGCAAATGCCGTCAACTGCTGACAACATACTATGTATGCGTATGGGACCGGACTGTCTGTATCAGTGGCGGATACGGATACGCTCTGGACTGGGACGCGTGTCGACAGACAAACTCTAGATATCCATGTCTCCCAACTGTGTGCCGAGCCCTCCGCCGAGTGTATCGGCCGTTTTGCCCAGATCCCCCATCTTGCAGACTATCGGTGAAAAAAGGGAGTCACAAATCGACATCAGCATCAGCATCAGCATTCCCCTTGCCCCTGGTGCCTGGCCCTGTCCGCCTGACCAAGCAAAGTTGCGGTATCGAGGGGAGGCTCAGATTTACCCAGAGATTCCCGGGTTGCCGTGTCGGGAAAGCGATGACATGCCGCTCGCAGCACTAGCAACCCCGCAACCGCTCTCGACGACAGGCAAGGATCATGGGTGAGGAGGGGGTAGGTAGTAGTATTTCGATTCGATCCCCCCTCAAACTCGGTGAGCAGGTAGCCGTTGGTGGGATGGTCCCGCGGTACAAAGGCTGGTTGTACCTCGAGGTTGAGAGGAGACAAAGGGTATCTATCCGTATGCGTGTGAGGCCATATTCTCATGATGACATGGATGGTGGGCTACTGCTGCAAGACAAGAGACACACGCCCCCCCTCCCCCGTAGCAAAAGATGCGAATTGCATCCCCATTCAAAACTGAACTGAACTGAATATGCATCCACTGACCACGCAACACCGCCGCCGGTACAGCGGCACGCTACGGGCTCTGCATATTCCACTCCTGATTATCATGGTGGGCACGTTTCGTTGCGCTATGCTGCTCCCCCTCTCTCTCTCTCGACCCCTCTTTCATCCAGCCCCTCCCTCTCGGCCGGGACGGTCGTGGGCCATGGACCTTGGACCTTGGACCACGGATGGCATCATCCATCGCGTCGTCTTCCCTGTCGAGCTCGCTCCGAAACGTGATCCTTTCTCAGTCGAGCAAGCACTCACGTCTCAGCCTCGGCTGCGGCAGGCATCTCGCACGCAGGGCATCAGGCAGGCAGATGTTATCCTCACCTCGTCTGCCTTATCATGATCACCGCTGCTTCAGCCTCTCATCTCCCCCCTCACTCAAGAGAGCCCCGCGATCAAGGACGGACAGGCTGCATAGTTATCGTAGCATGTTGCTGCACCGTGTTGTCATGGTTGCTGAATGATGACTCCCCCGGCCGTCCATTCGCTGCACGCCGCGATTGAGTTATACACCGTTGATTGGCATTGTTTGACAAAAAGCGCACCGCTTCCTCTTCTCGGAAACCGTTGCAGATTCAAACGTTGAGGGGCACTTTGAATCCCATCCCATCCCATCGATCGCCGCTAGTCCCACGGCTCACTGCAACCTGGATACAGTAGTCGCCGGGGGGAGAGGTCATCAGCCTGACCTACGCTGCCGAGTGGACAACTCATCCCCAAAGAGACGGTATGCATGTCTGGCGTATCCCTCTTGCTTGGGTGTGCCATCTCGTGACCCTATTGCAGGTTTTAGGCCTGGTCTTAGAGAGCTAGGTTTGGCCCTTTCGGCGGCCATCACCAACCACGTCACCGATACACCTCACAATTGAACGCGATCCTTCACGTAGACTGCTGACCGCCTCGTTGTCAAACATGCTAAGTCCAAACTATCATGGCCCGGCCGTCAATCATGACGCGGGCCGTGTTGTTGGTTGTGGCCGGGAGTGTAGTGTAGGGTAAACGTCTTGCAACGGCACTGGCCGCCCTATCTAGAGTTATCCACGGCATCAAACCCCCCAATGACGTGCATTTGTTGGTCTTTTGCGAAAACACCTACAGTAGCCGAGCAGTAGTTGGATGCATATGCGCCCAAGGCAGCGACCGAGGCGAGGCCGAGGTCGAATTATCAACTGTTGCTGTTATCTGCAGGCAGGATAATTATTGTAATTACACTCGAATGACAGTACCCCTCCCACCCTCCCCTCCCCTCCTCACCCCCACCCCCGTCCCCTTACCCCTTC